>JACXSJ010000891.1:0-148080 GCA_014851325.1 Pentalonia nigronervosa | reverse complement strand
TGATCCATAAAATGAATATGCCTACGGGCGCCCGTGTCCCCCTTCAATTTTTTTTTTTAATATAATTACCTTTTGTAATTTTTTTTAAACTTAAAATCCATTATTCTGCCAGCATTTGTATTTTTCATTCATTCCATAAATCACATTTAAATTCATATTCATTAAAATTTTAAAGAATGCTATTTTATTGTGATCTTTATAAATATTAAAGTAATAGTGAAAATTTATCATTTTGATTATTTTTTCGGTTTAACGAATCTGGAAATTGAGTGCAGTCTCATTTTTTTCTTTTTTACCTTTAAATTTTTTTTAATTTTTTTTTTTTTTTTTGATCCATAAAACGAATATGCCTGCCGGCGCAGATGTCCTACTTACTACATGTATAAATTCAATAATTAATACAATATTTAATAATATGAAATATGTATACTGTGGTAACAATATTCACCATAATCAGTAATTATTAATTAATAATTATATACAGAATTTAGTAGTGGTTGATATAGGTACACTACCTGCTGCATAGGTACATAAATTATGGTAAATGATAGTATAACACATACAGTAATCAGAGTACTTAAACACTTCATTAGTATATTTCACACAAACTGTACTAAGTAATGGTTTATAATTAATTCAGCCGATCATAAAATAACAAAGATTTCAACATATTTTTTTATAAATTTCAGTAATGTAATATTATTTGATCATTTATATGATTAAATATTTTATTAATAAATATAATAATTCGCACACAGTTACGTAATTATAAAAAAATCTATTGGACATGGAAGGCATATACGCACGAATATAATGTAGAGAAAAGACTATATAGAATAATAGTTATTAAATTATTTTGTTTTTAAAAATAATACTAACAAAAATAGCTATTATATATACTTACCAAAGTTAATAAAAGTTACTATACATTATGATAACATAAAAAAAATCATTATGGTATTTGTGACAATATTTATATAATTTTATTGTTGCTTGTGTTTGTGGAATCAAGGTTTATAGCTGCATAAATTCTGCAGTCATACAAATAATAAATATTTTATTGTTTTCAAATTTTTATTATCAATTTTAAATTTATTACATGCATATTTTTATATAACTTATGGTGATATAAAAATATTTTTTTTTTTTAATTTATTATTTTATACATAAACAGAATTTTGTAATATATATAATTTTGTTTACATAATATTAAATAATATATTATATTATTAAATAAATAAATTATATATTATGTAATTTATTTATTTGTAAATTGTAATATGTGTTAATAAATAATTCATAAAAATAGACGGTTGTTCAACTGTCTTCAATGATCTATTACTTAAAAGTTATACTTAAATTTCCGTTCAAAATTAATTTTTCTTAAATGCTTGAGTATTGCTTAATTTACCAAAAATATGTTATAAGAAGTATAGGTATAATATAGGTTTATCATTTTCAATTTTTTATCATGTTTTTGCATATTTAGCTGTATTTACTTCATGAATGCATTTTTGGTGATTTTCAATTTTTAGACCAACTAAAGAAACTATAAAAATGTTTGAAGTTCTGAATATCAGTAAATACGTATAACCATATAATATTATGGTAATATTATTTGAATATATTAATGTCTTGTGTATTATAATAGTGTTATAATATACATGATATTATATATATAAATTTTTTTAAGTTTAAAATATATTTCTCCATTGTTTCATCTTTTCTCATTATTTGAGTTCATTATTTAGCATCTAGAACATATTTTTTAATTCATTTTTTAAGGTCATAAATAAATTTTTACTGAGAATTTTTAGGTATTATTTAGGGCATTTAAATCTACGCACATAGACTTACATATCAAAACGGGTAGCAGTAATTAAATTCATGTTGGTTGGTGTCAACAAAGTTCAAAATTCCAATTAAATTTTAAATCACGTGCAACAAGCGACAGTGTATAGAGCTATATACAGACAATGTAAACGTAAACGTATTTGGTATAAATATATATTATATACCTCTATATAGTATTACGTTTTATTAAACTTTATTCTTTTTTTTTTTTAAGCGCCTCTGCAGGAAAGTTTGCTTAAAACCAATTTGTCCTACAAATTCTACAGTTATAACAATAAATGTCAGCTGAATGAAAGTTAAATATATTAAACTTTATTTAACTTATTAAGACCGGTTAAAACATCTTAATGACCGCCAAAAATGTTTCCTTTAAGATGGAATTCGATAAACTGATTTGTTTTATAGTTTTTTTAACTATTAAAAAAGGATCATACTTCAGTGGAAATGCATGTATGAATTAAATGAATTTTATTTATATTATTATTATTTATAAATTCTTTTCAAACCATATTGTTGGAAAAAGTTGACACATCTGTTTCATTGCAGGTGCCTATACTTATGCGATTTAATTTAACGTACAATACTTTAGTTTCATATTTATACCTCTTAAGGAACAAATAATCTTCAATATTTATTGTATTTATTAAGTGGAAAATGTTTCAAACTTTTGATACTTGATATTATAGAGTTTTAAAGAAGTTTAGAATAGTGTGTTAGTGTGTAAGTTATTAAATTAACACTCAACAAATTATAATTATAAATTAAATATTTATAATTAAAAAATAATATTTATGTTCAAAAATTATTATTTAAGTTTACGGAAAATTTTTAACTGTGTACTGTATAAACATTAAACACAATATTCAATAGTACCTACCTAATATACATTACAACTTGATTGTTTTTACAATATGATTTAAAAAACGGTGTAAACGCGGTAAAGTGGTAAAATCTTGACAACATTTATTTTGACAATTTGACAACATAAAAATATTAAATTATAAATCTTAAAATGTAATTTATTTTGGCTGGTGTCCAATAACTAATGAGGAATCCAAAATAAATTCATGCCTATACATTATTCATCAATATTCTAGTATGTATAACATTGCTGCACAAAGGCTTTCTAGAAATAAATGTTTTTCTTTTCAGTAAACAAGTGCATAAATAAATTACTTGAAATAGGTATAGGTACATAATCGACTCGTTTGAACTTTAAATTGACTGTACGACTGAATCCGTAAAAACGAAAACCAATTTAGTTTTTAAATTCAATATTAGGTGTATAATGAAAAAAAAAATATTTTTGTTTATTTTAGCGTGAAATATATTTGTATTTTATACGTAGTGAGCAGTATTATCAATTTAATTTCAAAACAACTACGTTTCATTATTAGGTATGTATTATAATATTTTTTATTATAAATATTATTGTTGTGTAGACACCAGAAGTTTATATATTTTCTATATTATTATATATATATATATATATGAATAAATATATAATTTTAAAAGTCATACTTTATAGTCATTGAATGATGAAAGTTAAAAATTCCATCCGACTTTTATTTTAATAGAGACATGCGAATGTGGCAATTTTGTCAAACTATAATTTATAATTATCAACGTAAAATATTTATTATGATATTATGTTGATTTATTGTGTATGTGTAATTACAACTGTAGAAAACTATCTTTGGTATCCATGTGTACTATATACACAACAGGTAATATTTATTTATCAAAATAACAACCTCTTTGATAAAACTGGAAAGTATGAAGTTGTCTTCTGGAAAAAATAATATTTCAAGTATTAATGTAACCCTTCTAGTTTTTCTAGACGCAATAAAGCCAAAACCACATCTTGTTTTTAATCATTCGCGGGGATATGCGTTTTTTGGTTTCATTTTTGCGTCTCTCTGTTGCCTGTTCTTTGTCCCATATAATACCTAATTCAAACATCAAATAATCGTTATACATAGTTGTAATGATATTATATATTATTAACAAAAAAATAAATATACTGTGCCTTTGCTGCAATTGTCATACGTATTATATTGTTCGGCGGTCGATTTTTCGGGTGGTTAAAACGGTTACGAGAACCCACTATAACGCTTTTCGTGAACGCCCGGGTGTCGCACTTTCGTATGATATATATTTTATTACGTTACCGCCCTTCCCCATGAAACTGCAGCAGAGTTTACGGCCTTTGGCTGCGATTTTTACGGCGGCCCGCACGCCGTTTCTCCCCGGCTCGGCCGTCGATAAAAATGTCTATATATGAACGTTATATTTATATATATATGTGTGTGTATGTGTAATAGTAATAGTAATGTACACACTTATACTCGGGCAGAAACTTGGCAGTGTATATATATATAATACTACTCGGAAAACTGCACATACTTCTATACAACTATACGTTATAATATTACTACTACTACTACTACTACTACTATTCATACCATACTATTACCGCGCAGCCGACCTGTCGTGGCGGGTCCCGGAGCCGGATCGCATCCGATCGCGTGTAGGCAATTGGATTTTATGTCGGGCCCGATATCGTTTTCAGATCTCACCGTATCGCGTGGCCGCGCTAATGGTTGTTATGACGCACTGGGCGGACAAATCTCGAAAGACTCAAACGACGACTAAAAAACGACCTGCACTACCACCGCCCTCCGACCGCCATCGTCGTTCTTAAAAAAAACGTCCACGAACATTCGTGAAAGTTTTATACATGGATACTTCAAATACTTTGAAATAAAAAATTGACAATTTGGCTCAGGTTCAGTTCTCTGAAACACGCCATCACGATGAAGGTTCCAATCGCATTATATAATTGTATTGTTTTAGGCAGACTATATTATAATATGGGTAGTAATATGAATGTAAAATATAATTAATAATACTATTAATGTATCTTATATAAATTATATTATTAATATGTTCTTTTTTAAATTCAAAAGTTGATCAATCATCTGTACAGTAGATATCGTGGTAATTATCATTAGCGCCTTGGGGCAATCGTATTTGGTACCCTTATTCATCATGTTATTTAATATCATTTCTTTATTTTCTTTCTTGATATTATTTCTTTTATCATGCTCAGATTTTAGTTGCATTTAAACTTAACTCCTTTATCGTGGCAATGCGAATACGTACGTAGGTACATTATTCATATCGTAATTGTATATATTATCAATAAACACTAAATATTACTCGAAATTAATTAGATAATACTTTTAAGATATTTTAGCCGTAGAAATAATTTATAATTTTTTCGCAATAATATTTTAGATAGATATAACATAGAAAATACATTTTACAAACAAATGAATAACAAAAAAATATTAACTTATGTTTTAGTTTATCGACTCTAAAAATATTGGTAGCTTCAGAGCCCTTGTACACTTACCCCGCTTTTTCCCATCTTAGCACCGCCCTGCATCTGTACGTAGATAGATAGGTTACCTAGGTAATTTCCTAGGTTATCTGTTCCAACATTTAAAAAGAGATTATAAAATAAGTACATGACGTCATATTATAAATAATCATACTTTTGTATACCTCACATATAATTTTTTTCGTCTAAAGAAATGTCTAATATTTAATTAAATATATATTTTTTAAAAACCAAGCAATAAAATAAAATGTAATACGTGAAAACCAAAGAAAATAAATAAAACCTACCACAACTAGAATATAAAATTATCAAAAGTTTATGCGTGTACATGCATATGTACTTTATTTATGAATGCGCAAACGCTTGCGTTCGGAACATTTCGAAATCCGTCAAAAATTTGTTTTTGTCAAACTATTAGATTTGGTTCAGATCCGATCTGCCATGGCGTTTCCGATCCAATTCGATTCAGTGTGCAGAGCTTAGTTTGAAGTTATACTATCGATTTTTTTCTGTTTTGATCCGAAAATTTTGTTCCAGTGTGTGACAAACTAAGACTATAACCGAACCTCAATCATGTAAGTTATGGTTCAACGATTTTTAAAAGACTTCGGTTCTAATATCAGTTATTTTCTATTATAGTCCTGCAGATTCTATTATCCTTGCCAAGGGTATACACGAATTTCACATTTCGACAACAATGTCGGGGAATGGTAATGTAATATATACTTGCATCATATTGACCCTCATTACCATACCTCAAAACAACAGGTATATATAATATAGAATTGGAATAGTTGTATAATTAATTAATATAATACCAATATATTTAATGTGCTTAATCGATATTAATGGTCGTCGTCGGAGTATCAGACAGATACTTACAGACAGACAGGCGAACGAATATAGTTAAGTCTTATAATGTTATAAACGAGCGAGCTGTGTACAAAGGGATTGAAGGATTTGACGATTAAACGGTTGATGTTGTCGTTGTACGTTTAATAATAATAATAATAATAATAATAACATTATTTTGCGCCTCAAATCGAAACTGCGCTTCATTATATTTATATAAGAAAGGCCCGGGAAATTATGTTTGAAACAACGCTCATAATTAATTCAATTCCCGCGTGAGTGTGCCGCGACGGCTGTTACAACACAACAAACTAATTCTTTGTTAATATTATTTTGCTAACCCGTCCGAATATTTTATACACATTAACATAATCAAGGGATTGGAAGACAGTTTCGATAAAATATGTCACTGCAGGAGCCAAGAAGAGCCGTCATGTGACGTGTCATTTTTAAGCTCGACATAATAATATATGTATAGTTAAACAAATGTTCAATTCCCAATGGCCAAGCTGCCAAGGGTTATTTTAATAAAAAATTTTAAAAAGTGTCCTTTAAAACTGAAATAAAAAAATATAAATGTTTTGTTTATAGATCCTAAATATATTGTAATGTTAACCTTACGGATAGATTCAAAATTGAATTTGCAAACACACTCAAAGGATGCTTGATCAATATTTATGCAACTCATTTTTAATCAAATACTTATGTAATAAAAAAAAAATTGTAGTGGTTTCAAAAGGAATTAAAGTCTTTAATTAAAAAAAAAATTTGGCTTTAAAATATAATTACACCATATTTGAATAAAAAAACTATAGGTGGCATTTTGTTTTTGGGTATTTGTCTCATAGGTTTATGAATAGTAAAACGAACTCTGGATGCCTAAGTAATGGAAGACAATAATTCATTTTTTAAACATTATTTTGTCTACAGTGATATTATTACATAGTCATATTAGGTATATTTTATTATACACGTTATAAAAAGTAACAAAAATTAACTTAGAAATTAGTGATATGAAATAAATTAATTAATAAGGAAAAAGTAAGGTTAATATATAATATAAATTTTGTTTATATATTAGAAAAAATACAATCTGTACAATAAAAATATGTATGGTAGTATTTAGTAATATGACTACACAATGAAATTCATTTTTTCATATTTTATTCTGTGAGGTAAATATGGCAATAGAAATACTGTGGTATACCGCTACAAGTACCAGGATCCCGGAATCTTAATTTGTGATTAACATCGCGCTTATTTTTAACTTGTAAGGAAATAAATAATATTATTCATAATTTTTTAATCGAATTTATTAAGTGTATCCAATTAATACTTTATTTATGCTTTATATATATATATATATATATATATATTATTGTTATCTAGTTTATGTTTGTAAATGTACAATGTTATGTTCAGTGGAAGCGCCTTTATGTGCACCTTGTGTAATAAAAATATATTCTTTTGATCTAAATAAACTACAGAAGAAGATATAAAGCGATCGGCCATACCAGGGTCTTATGTTGTATAATATGAGTTTTTCGGTTGTGCGTTTTATTATTTTTTTTTAATTCAAATTAAACTACCAGTAAAATGCATAATTATATAATTATGTAAAATAAAAACTATAATGCCGATATTGTTATCAATGTACAGTAAACACTATATATTATATAATTAATGTATAATATTAATATAAAATTATAAGACATCGGCCAAGATAATTTATTTTTGTACACATATATTTTATTTAATCTCTGTAATTGTATATTTTATTATATGTTTTGTGGCGATTGAACATTGCATTGTATATATACTACCAAGGACCTATGGTATAAACTCGTATTAGAGCAAAAAATGCAAAAACATAGCAATATTATATGGTTATATGTATTAAATAATAATATATATTATATTTATTGGTGCGTTTAGCTGTCTAAAGAAATTATTACGAATTAATTAATAAATATATTAGTACACATACTTTCATTTTTCAAATTATTATTATTATTATTTTTTATTAATTGTTTAAGGCATCAACAACAAGGTTATTAGCCGGCGTTACATTTTTAAAGAATTTACATTAAATTAACATTACATTATATTTCTTAATTACTACTTACTATATATATTTATATTTATACATTATTATCTCATGTTCTAATAGTTTTAAATAAGATGCGTAGTTCAGTTTGATTGATAAAATTAATTAGTTTTTTGGACTTCTCAGGAGTGGGTGAAAGCATCTCATATAATGTCTCTGGAAGTTTCTGTTTGATGCAACTTTCGTTGAACTAGCGGCATTCTAGAAGTATGTGCTTGACCGTAATGAGTGTTCCGCAAGTAGGGCACAAGGATGGGTCTTTTTTGAACATAAGGTATCCGTGTGAAATGCGGGTGTGGCCTATTCGTAGGCGGACGAAAATGACTTCGTCCCTTCTGGACATCTCGAATGGTTTGGGCCATGGTACTATTGACTGCTTTATTTCTCTAAGCTTATTATTCTTGCAATTGGCCCAGAGGCTTTGCCATTCTTCCATGTGCTTGAATTTGGTTGAATTTCGCAAGTCTTGGTTGGTTATGTGGGGGCATACTTTGAAAAACGAAGTACCTGTTGTTTCTTTAGCTTTTAGGTCGGCTTCTTCGTTGCCTGTTATACCAACATGGCCCGGGATCCAAATTTCAAATTATTATTGCACCCCGAAATAACAAATACAATTATTGATGAATAATTGGTTAAATTTCAATACTTACGTATGATAATATATATAATATTATTATGAATTTGGTCAACTGTACTCGAAAATCAATCGAAAAATCGCATTTTTTATTATTGTTTCATACTTATTGCTTAGTATCCGGAAAAATGATTATTGAATATTGTACCATTTTAAAAATGTCCTGGTCGATTTGTTTCGGTTTTATAGCGTCTTAACCATGTGCATATCTTCATAGTTAATCGTTGTCATTATTATATACTTTATATACGACTTCAAATTGTAAATACCTAATGGTTAATGTGCCAAAAATTGATTTTAATCACAGCTCCACCTCTAACTTTTATTAATTGAAATTATTTGGAATAAACACAATAGAATACATTGTAAATATATATATAAGAACACTGCTCGGTGTTCACATTTAAAAACTTGAGTTTGAAGACAAAAAATATAGGTATAACTTTCTAATATAATGATTTGGTGTTTGCACAAGGTGGACCGTTCAATAATAAAATACTTTCAAATATTGATTGAAAACGAGACTATTTAATTTTTAAGTACATTTAATTTAACCAATGTATGGGGTTCTTTTTTATTACTCAGTACAACTTTCGAGATGAAAACAGATTGTTTATGTTCAATTATATAAATGTACTTATCTTGATGCTCGAAGGTTTATAACAGAGCAAACGCAATCAATATTAAATGTTGGTCAAACGTCTTAAAGAATTTAATAAGACTAGACTACACGATTAATGTGGATTGCTCTATATAGCTGAATGTATTTTTTAATTGTACCTATTTAAAATATCAATTTATTTATTTATTATTTTGACAAAAATACCTTAAGATTTGACATTTTTACTTATACATATTATGTGTTATAAATTAAAATATGACAATCCTTTAAACTATTCATGGTGAAATGCAACTATATAATTTGTAATTAAATATTGGTGCAATATATATTTTAAATAATATTCATCTTAAATCCAAACTAAACACATATTTAGGTATATTTTTATTTTATGGTATGTTTTTTTTTTAAAGCGCGACTGTCTTTTTTTAAAAATAATTATCCATTGGTGTAAAATAAATCGATTCAATATGAGGACATGACATGTATGTGTCGGAATTGTTAAAAAATGTATTTATTAGTTGAACTTTAATTTATTTTTAAAAATTGCATCGCTCTCAAATTAAAACTTCAAACTTTAAATCGATCAATTAGCACATTCAATACACTTCGAATAAGATGTCTTGTCCACGTTTGTCAAATAATTATCTTTGTGCATGTACACGTATAACATAATATCTGTTGTTGATATGAATTTGTAAATATACTTCCATGATGGTTACAATATCGTTTGATGTGAAAATAGTGTACACGCAAAAGTTAATCACGAAGTATATACTATGTCAGAAACATGAACACATTATATTATAGAACCCTGATGTGTGCAATGATAATTTTGTTGTATTGCGCAAGTAGTAGAAATCATGAGTATATCGGCTGTAGGTTGCATTAACCTTGCAGCAACAATTTAAGTCGACCGAAATATTATTTACAAGGATTCAATTACAGGCAATACTACGTACACGACCGACATGTTGGTAATCTATTTTTACAGAAAAAGAAATAAATAGTATTCAAATAAATATTAAATAATTTGAGTAATATGTAAATTATTACAATATAAACTTATTAAAGTGAAAACTTAAAAAAAAAAATATCTATCAGTTTTAAAAGGTTTGATTTCAGACATCAAAACGCAATATTAAAGTTGAAAATTTAATACTTAGGATAATATTATAATGAGACTATGGATTCGTTTAATATTTTGTAAGCTTTTTGAAATTAAATTATTTCCGAAATGTACTTAGTTAGGAACGTGCAATTATTTTTGAACCGAAAATAATAACGTAATGAAAAAATCTGATGTATGTTAAATTCTTTTAGTTACATAATTATTAAACATCTTAATAATGTGCGTGTAGTCTCGTCTTTCGATTATGATATTGAATATATGAATATTGAATGTGATTCGTTGGTTGATCATAGTAAGTGGAAAACGTTTAAAAGAAATAAGAGTTATGGTTATTAACGTTCAACGTTCCTTTGAAACATTTCACATTCTCGTAGCAGAAATGATTACAATTTAAAACTAACTACTTTCGCAAACTTGTTATTGAATAATTAGTCTACAGTTAACTTCCCTAGTCGAGTAATTTCCGCACTCATATTTGTCAAGATAAAACGGAGTACCTAATATTGTATACTCATGCGTTTCTATGATAAGTATTTAAAACAAAATATATGGTTTCGAATTATTTATCCCTAGTAATTTATTTCGACTCGTTTAATTCTGTCAACTACAAATGGGTGCACATGAAATAAAGTCAACACTTGAAAAAAGCACTTGGTATCTACTATTATCATTGTTATTAGCTATCATATTGTTTATGTATTTAAATACCATCATACGAAATTATTAAAATTTTATCCTTTTATAAATAATATATTATGTTTTTAATCGCTTTAGTATTTTTTTATTATATGATTTATCTATTTGCACTACTAAGTAATACACAAGAGTATCAAGTCGTAGGGAAAATGGTTCATTTTTTCATCATCTATGATTTAGTAAACTTAACAGACGTTTATGATATAATAGGATTGATGATTTGTATTTATTTGTGCTGGTTATTTCTTATGATTATACTATTTAGTATGATATTCCGAGCGAACCGATTTTATAATAATGTGTTTTATTTTAGTGACTGAAAACAATTTTTATGACAGAAAAAATGTATCAGTTTTTAATTTTGAATGTGGTTTATGGTAACAAATTGGATCTAGCATCACTTCATAGCACTTTTCAAAATGATCGGGAAAAACTAAAAAAAAAACACTACCGAAAACCAGGAATATTTAAGCAACGCCTGTCTTAGACAAAATTAATTTGTTTTTTTTTTTGTTGTTGTTTTTACTGAGTGAATATTAGCATTATATTAGAATTTTCTAGATGTTCAAAATATTTTAGCTCTATTGACATTTTTAGACATTTATAATTTTCTACTTATTTTACTTTTTTCCTTAGTCAAACAGTTTGAAAATATAATATAAGGTTCCTGATAAGTGGTTTTTATAGCTATTTAAAAATATATAAAATTATATTATGCACAATTTTTTTAGTAGCTACGAATTGAATTTTGACAAAGTCGAATATTTAAACGAAAAATAATGATTGTTCCAGTTATGATTTTAGTTTGATTGTTGTCGGGATTTATATATAGATATTTTATTATTTAGAATATTTAGATTTTAGACTATTTTTAATCTATTTAAACCATAAAATTATTAATATCGTTCTACGAAATTAATGTATTGACTAGGTAGGTATGTGATGTTTTTGGAAAAATATTTGTTGAACCTTCCGTTTAGGGTTTGAATAGAACAATAAATTACTTATTTAGTGATACAAATAAATTATAATATATCCTTAGAAATATAAATGTTGACACAACAACTCCTCTCAGAATCGTTTTCGTAAAATAATATGCAATGGTTTAATATTCAAACAATTTAAAATGAAAACATCCATTACTGTGACTTATAATACTAAACTCAATGACGAGATACGCTCCAACTCTACTATACAACAGAACGACTACCTGAGTATTATTTTATTATTGTTATTTATTGCACCAACAAAAAGATTATTTGTTAATAGCAGGTATAAAATTAAATCAACAATACAATAAGTTGTACATTTCAATTTTTTAAATAAAGGATTTTTTTTTTTACTTCAGAGAATGGGCCAATTGTTTTGTATTGGTTGTCGGAATATTATTAAATTGTTGCAAAAGTGGCATAAGGTTCACCTGACCCTTTCGACTCAACATCATAATCGTGCGTGTATCGTCAAGGGACAAATTATGGTCAATTAGGTAGGTAACAATAGTATGTAAGTTTAAACAAAACTGTATTCTCCGTAAATCTTCCATTTTATTTTATGTTTATGATGATCAGTAGCAGTTCAATCAGCTCTGAATTATCTAACTTAACAAGAAATTATCACTTTTGTTTAGATTATCATTTTAAATAACCACTAAGACAGTAAGACCAGACTTGGTTGTAAACTATTAAAATATTTGGTTGATAACAATTAATATACTTTGGAATACTGTTATAGCCTTTAATTTAATCATTTGCTCTAAGAAAGTACTGACCATTCATTAGACGTATTATTAAAAATTCATTATATATGAATATTTTAAATGCATAACGTGTAAAGTCAACATCATATTATTATGTTATGTTAAAAATATATTTTTTATGAACTTATATACATAAGACATAAACCTATACGGATTAAATTGGAATTACTTTTTAAGTTTTAAGGAATATTAATACATAAGGTACAATTTGAATTAAATTATTTAAAGTATTGATATTATAAGTATTTTTATTATTTATTGTTATCTTTATTCCTCACAATGCTTTAAAATATATTATCGCCAATATAGATAATAGCCTATAGATATAATACATTTTCAATTATAAATATATAGTCTAATTTTCAGAAAATTTGAAACTACAGCTGTCATATTTTGTAAAGGAATTTTTAATAAAAATGCAAATTCCTACGAACACTCGCTCATTCTATTATAACATTCAAATTATCAAATAACTATAAGAAAATAGAATTTAAACAAAAGATACTGAAAAAAATATTTTGAATTTTTCTATAGTAGATATCTACTTATATATTATAGTCATGTATAGCTTTAAAAATGTTTATTCATATCATATAAACTTCAATTAAGTAATTATCAAATTGTATGATGTATATAATGATAATATTATATAATTTATTTAGCAAAACAAATAATTACAATGAAAAATATATATAATAATTAATAATAGTAATAACATGTATATAATTATATACCTATTTATTATAATACTTAGTCCCAAAGTATAAATCTAAAAATGAATTTTCTTTGGTTTGGTTTTAGTGCAATTATGATATAGTGTTCAAATTTCAAAGTAAATATTTTGTCAAAAAAAGCACGAATTCGGGGTTGAAGTTTTAATGTTTACATTTCCAACATTTCCAATATCATGTGATTTAAAAACTAATTTTTCATTTTTTCACTTTACACTTTACTTCTTATTTTTCAATAAAAGTCAACTTGGACGGCTAATAGAGCAATCGACGACTGTTCAAACTTTTGATGGCACTACAGCTTATATACATTTATTTTCAAACAAGTTTCATATACTCAATAAAACTATATAAAAGAGATAAATATTATTTTCGCGAATAAAATATATAAAGTGTAAACCATGTTAGCGGTTTTATATTGTATTTTTTGATTGTACGCGAGTATATGACACACACGTTTAGACGCATGGTGATAATAATAAATGTGAGATAGCGACATATTATGTATTCTGATTTCTGATTGAATGTTAATATGCAAAACAGAGACAAGCACATTTTTATATCGAAAAAAAATGTCGTTAGACGTTGGCTGTAAAATGTACAATGTTTGACGATAAAACATAATGGAATTATTATTCGTCGTCGGGAGCGTATAAAAAAATGGTAGTTTAGATTAATGTAAACATTTCAACAGCAAAATAGATTTGAAAGGGGTTATACGTCTTTAGGAAAAATGACGTTTATGCTTACACGATTCAAATTCGATCATTGAATCATTTAATGTTTATATTCATTTTTTGTCAGTATAATAACAAAATAATAAAAAAAAATGTATACATATATAGTATATACACATCAAACACACACACACAATTAAATTAATGTAGCATTATACACATCACACATCTTAATTTTACATTATGAGTTGTAATTTCATTCGAACACATTTTTCCATATTCTATCTATGATTTTTTTTTATTAAAATATTTATTTGAATAAATCGACATTGACAGCGGTTAAAAGATGCATTAATACGTCGGAAGCAGCGTGAATCAATAAACGTTGATAATGGTGTATAGGTAACTCAGTAACTTTAGTAAGCTAAAAGCTTTTAATAATTGATCTGATGTTAAAATGTCACGAAACACTTATTATTGTTCAGAATAGTATTATTATATTATTATTATTATTAAATAATATTTTCTTCAAAATAAAAATTTAATAAAATGACTGGGAATTTATCTATAATATAATATTATGCTTAATAAAAACTTTGAACGTGCAGTGTAGACACGAGAAGGTGATGGATCATGTTATTATGAAAACTTTGAATATAAAACTATAATACCTGTCCAGTTTGAACTATGCAAATGTTAAAAATAAAAATTAAATAAACTCAAAACCTTTTTGTTTTTCTTATAAATTTTTAATAAATACAAAGAAAGTATAACTTATTCAAATTAAGTATAAGGTTTATGCTATTAACGATTTTGTATTTTCAATTTTTAAAATATACTATGTAATAAGTATACTGTATAATTATAAAAACTCAAAACGATAGTTTTAATTTTTAATTAATCGTCATACATAAGTTTTTTTATAATATCTTAAGAAATAATTTATTGGATATGATGGATCTAATTGTTGTTATTGTTAATGTTTATTTCTTCAAAAAGATAATTGGCCCCACTGAACAGGTTTATATAGGAATAATTTACATCTATAAAGTTTACATTTGCATTTGAGTTGTCAAATATTACAATAATTATTAAATTATACATCATATACTACACTAAACAATATGCATACAATTGTAGCAATTGAAATTGATATAGGATATTGTACATCAATGTTTAATTGTTATTAGTTATTACACATTAGTCATTTGGTTAAAAATTTAAAATACAACGAAACACCGTGCATATAGGTAGTTTAATCAAATAATTATGTTTAGTCCTTTAGAATAATTTAAATAAAATATATTCATTTATTTTTTAATTGTAAAACATTTTCAAAAAATTAATTCACCCTACGCCTTGCAATTATAGGTGTAGTATATACTATTTTAATACTAGTTTATTTTCATATCATTAGGCAACTGATTTACATATTATATTATGATGTATCAGATAATTCAGGTATTCATAATCTGAATACATTGGAAACTGATTAAATTAATCAACTAAGTAGAAACTCGTGTTACCCGCTATGTTTGTGTGAAAATAAAAGTGTACTCCGCGGTAGTTGACAATGAACAGTAAAGAATAAACAATATAACAAAATAAGGGGAATAATTTATAGTTTGTTAAAATACATTGGACGAGAAATTCTCGTTCTATTGTACACTTTTACATTCGCGAAGAGAAGTGAGGAAGCTATTGGACTTGCTGTGATAATGTTAGTATTATTCTTCATTTTAAAATGATAGAGCCACTTCAAAAGTTTTGTTCAGCACTACACCTACATATATAGTTTTAAAAGTAAACGCAAATAGTATTTGCACCAGCGCTCGAATTATCGCAAACACACGAGAAAATGCATATTATATATTTATTTTTGTATAATATGATATATATTATTACAGTTTCTTAATAAAACATTGACAATTTTCGGAAATGTCTGCTTAAAATTGTTTTTCGAAAGCGACGATTTATCACTTTAAAATTAAACGACACCCTCGGACTCGTGCTCGCTCAACTCATATCTAATGGATCTCACTATTATTAAACGTTTTTCTGCAGTACTCGTCCAAAGTAATCATATTTCATAAGAATTAGTGGTTTTCTTAGAAGTAGAAGACATTAATGATAATAAAACATATTTTCTTCTCAGAGATGTCGAACCCGCATGTGTTGTACAACATTACAAATTTGCATTAAGTAAAATCAATTTTGTATTAGTAGCTTTAATATTGGAGTGAATTGATTTTAAAGGTTAGAATATCGTTTACAGAGAGTACCTCGTGGGCTTTCATTCATATTTTAATTTTAAAATGAGTTATAACAATTTAAAATATTACAAATTATGTTAAATATTAATTTTAAAATGCTCATAATATGCTTTAAAATATAGTAAGTATTAATTAAAGCCAATGAGTTTCTTTTGATAATTTTCTTACCTTCGATTTAATGAGAAGTTAGTTTAATTTAAGTAGCACTAAGCTTAAAACATAAAATTGGTTCTGCTGAACATAGATTAGCTATGTTGTATCTACGTTTGTTAGACATGTTCAGCGTCTTCTTAATATTGCCATATAATTTCAATTTTATTTATTATTATTAGGCTCAATTTTAGGCTTTAAGCCCCAGCCTAAATATGTTCATGGCACTAACTAAATGTTATAAGTATTTAGTCTGCTTCGTTTCATTAACTTTTAATATGAAAAATAAAATATGCGTGCACATTTAAATAATTAAAGCTATTTCTTTATAATCCTCTCTTTAATGTTATATGTACACATTAGTTTAAATAGCAATAATTATGAATAAGCGGGACTTACACTTAACAGCTAGGGTTAGTTAATATGTGACCGGTACACAATATGTGGCACATTAAGTCTGATTAGATGGAAACTAATTTTTATAATTAAGAGTAACCCTTCCTTATCGTTTTTGTTAGATAAAACCCTCGTAGTTATATAATTGTATTACGTGCGTACAATTTTTTTATTCTAGATTTTACGAGTTTATACGAAAGATGAAACAATGTAATAACCAATAATCCATATAATAAAATTTAAATTTTAAATAATATAATAGTAAATAATATTTAACGATCACTTTTTTTAATAAAAAAATGCGCCTCACCATAATGCGGTCATTTGTGAAACGGTGCTGCCATGGATTTAATGAAAACGTGCGTCCAAAGTGTAATAATATATATTATATACGCTTGGTAAAATAAATTGTAAAACTATCTTGAAGTGTCATCTGCAAGTCACATGCACATCTGCATTAAATATAATTTTAATACATATAATTTCATTATAGTCTCAAAATGTTCAAATAACATATTAATAGTTTGTTTTTTACAAAAATAATTTTTATATCGATTATAATTATAAATTATCATAGTTTATTACCAATTATTATTATTATTACTTATATGGTTATATATACATATAAGCTTGAGTTTAATTTTCTTGTTAAATTAATTATTTTATTTACTCTAATAAGATGCTCTATATCTTCAAGCTTTTGAGAAGATGTAATGTTTGTTCTTAATATTTATAAATTGATATAACTGTAAATGTTTTACAACAACAATAATAAACAATATTATTATTACATACACGTGCAAGAATAATAAAAATAATAATAATTATAGCTATAAAATCATTTTATGATTAAAATTAAATTAAAATTAATTGTACATATTTTGCGAAACTTTAAACGTATTTATTTTTTTTTCTTTAATAAGATAACATAATATGCTTGAAATTTAATAATATTCAAGACCATTTTGAAAGACACCTATGCGTCATAAAAGAAATCAATATTAAAATGTGGAAGTTAGCGTCTAAAGGGGGATAGTGCCGATGATGAAAGGGCCAAACAATTGTTTAAAATCAAGCCCAATTACTATTGGAAGAAAAACATTTTTTTTTTCAAGTATAATAGGTTATTTGAAAAAATACATACAGTAAAACCTTGAAATAACGGACCCATTGTAAGACGGACATTTTCTTACAACGGAAAATAACAACAGTTCCGTATAACCTATAATATCCTGAATATTTTAGTCTAGAAAACTTCATTATGATGGAAAAATCAATCAGTATAGAGCGATTCCGTTAAAAGGAGGTTTTACTGTATTCTAATATTTTTCCCAACCCATTATAACATTATCCTTATAACCTAGCCTTAATTTACTGTTGGTATAATATAATATTAGTATCATTTGAACATTTTTGAACTATTATCAAATAATTATTGTATAGTATAAAACGCTTATACAATGGTCCATGGCTATTATTATAGCTTACTTTTGTTAATGAATTTCCCAATTTACATTAGATTTTGATAACCAAGAGAAAGGGGACATTTTTTACTAAAAAGGATCCAATTAGTACATAAACTTTTCGTCAATTAATAGGTCAGAACAAAATCGTGAACATTAATTTCCTCTTATTACTATAAAATAATTTTTTTTTTAATTTTAAAGTCAAGATCACTGCATCAGTAAAATTATACTGACTATAGTATCAGTTCTCAGACGAAGCTTATACAATTATAATTGATTTTGTAAATATATACATTTGAAAAAAATATTTGATATAATATGTTATTAATGTATTTGAAATATTGAATTTTATATAGGTACTGCCCACTATGTTACTGGGTCGTCCCGTATTAAATATAAATAAATCAATTACGAATATACAACGATTAACTCCCATCGGTAAGCATTAACATGTCCAAAATATTTTTACCAGTCACCATCCCAGAAGTCCTAAATAGTCTATTTTTTTCGTCTATAGAGTTTAGGCACATCAGCATTGTATAATATCGTTAACATATGTATGTTAATAATTTATTATATTTTCGTACCTATATATTATATATCTCGTATATGCAAGTTCGTTTGCAAACGATTTATATATTATAATATGACATGACCAACTGATCTTGATTTAACCTAACTGGTAATATATCATCACACATGAAAAAGTGTAGGTATTAAGTTGAGACGTTTTTATTGAACGTATGATCTACAATTTTATCACTTATTTGTGTTGTTGTATATTAACATTTGTTATTTGTATCACTTGTTATCAAATTTTTAGAACAAAATTAGTGTGTCCAATCGTGGAAATCTTGCAGTTGTTTCCTAAATATACTCAAGTGTTTGAAAAAAACGACAGCATACATATTATTATGGTAAAATATAATATTATTTTTATGTTATCTCTGTTTAAACTGTTAAAAATCACTCAAACAATTGTTACTTAAACGAAACGCTGCAACTGACGTATACTTAGAGGATCAATATACTAACACAAATATGCAAACGCCTATTTTTCAGACATATTATTATATTGTTTATATAAAAGTGAATAATTACATCTATACAAAAACATTGTTTTCCGTACATTCACTATATTATTTATATATTAAAATGTTAACATTCACCAATAGAGAGGTACGCAGGGATGACATTATATTGACAAATCACAGATGAATACACCAATTTCCAATTTTCAATGCAACATATTATTACGCATCTAACTTAAGTGTAAATGAAAATTTATTGATTTTATCCAATATTACATTTTCGAAACGCACAATATTTTTTTCCCTTTTTACACCTAATGCTTCCAATAGTAATATAGTATCAAAATATTATAATATTATAATATTATATTACAAAACATATTTACAGCTGTATCTGATATAAACAAGGTTTGAAGTATTAATCTACGAAATATAAGGAGTAAAAATGTGAAGTAAAGTTTGATAATTGTTAATTAAAAAAGCCAATAATATTAATTTTTCAAGTTAATTTTTTTTTTTAGTTAGTTAAAAAAATTAAATTAAATATATCTAATCTATTAAATCTATTAAAGACGAATTAAATAATAAAACAATATACACTTATGGGTAATAACTTTTTAATAACTTTTTTTATAAAAATTTTAAAAATTTAATTTAGCTAGAAATAAACATTATGTATTTTAAAACGTTTCAAGTCTGAAGAATTATTGTTTTGACAAATTTAAGTTAGAAAAGTTTTAATGACAAACACTTGATAATGTAATATCTAATGTAAAAGTACGTACAAAATGTTTAATATTTCATCATAATTAATGCAAAAAGACATTATACAATTAGTGAATGTGAATCTGAAGGAAATTATACTATATTATATTATTATGTATTATATATAATTG
This sequence comes from Pentalonia nigronervosa, assembly GCA_014851325.1. NCBI lineage: Eukaryota > Metazoa > Arthropoda > Insecta > Hemiptera > Aphididae > Pentalonia > Pentalonia nigronervosa. Next base: position 127,404 of record JACXSJ010000891.1, on the reverse strand, counting down.
AAAAAAGGACGGCAAGTGAGTACCGCTCTGTTGTACAATAAATGTTGAGTGAGGTCAATGTTATGAATTTGTTAAATTTGAATTCAATAATATAAAATCATTGTATACAAAAAACAATTCTAAGCGAAGAATTCAAACAAGTGCATTTCAAGATATTGTGGCTATTAAAATAATTCATTTTACTATTAATAATACAGTAGGTTGAATTCATTTTTGCAGAAAACTTTGCATTTGAAAATTTAATTAAGTGTTTAAAATATAATAATATACTATAAAAGTTTCAAGCATCCATGGAAAATATGTTTTTATTAAAACGAAATAAATAATATCATTATTTTTCATTTAAATTTATAATTTTGTCTAAATTTGAACTTAAAATTTCTGTAAAAAATTATTTTTTTGATTTTTTGGTTACACTATTAAATATTTACGAAAACCTTTGTTTTAAATTTTTAATCCTTAACTATAAAAACTGAACATTTTATAAATTTTTAACTACAAAACAGATTGCAAATGTTTAATGATGAATTTCGGTCAAAATTTGAAACTTAAATGCTTATAAAAAAAATTATGCCCATATATTTTTATTATTTTTGATCTTCATTTTAAAAACTTATTAGGAATTTTGTATTAAATTTTCAAGAAATTTGACTAATGAAATTTTTTTTTTTTGATATTTAAAGAAACCAAAAATTTCTTATGCCTACAATTAGCTCAAAATATTTTTGATTTTTTTTTTTTTTTTTTTGTGTATAGAAGACAATAATCTAAACAATCGATAAAATTTTCAAATGTCTATGATTATTTATTTTTGAATTACATCAAAATAAGAAAATCCTTCCCAGAGAAAACGAGTGAATATCCAATGTCTAATTTCAAACGTTCATAAAAAATTAGTTTAACTTTCTGATAAACTTTTTCGGTTTTAGAAAGGTGGAAAAACTTATAGAGAGTCTCGTGTTGAATTTTCGGATCTTAGATTTAAATAGAAAAATGTTTATAAATTTCCTAATTAAAAAAAACTCCAAATTTTTGTGATTTTTACGTATTTTGTCGAAATTTTAACTTTAGACGCTTATAAAAAACTATTGGAGACTTACGCTCAATTTTTTTTTCAATTTTCACTTACAATAAGTTATGAAGAATCTTGTATTAAAATTTCAAGTTTTTTGACCGATTGAAAAAATTTTTATCGCAATAATAGAAAAAGTTGAAAAATTATTACGTTTATAAATACCTTAAAAAAAAGTCAAAATATTTTGAAAATTTTATGGTGTATAGAAAATACTTATATTAATATTCGGTGAAAATTATATTTATTTACTGTGATTACTTTTGATGTTACACCAAAAAACAAAATCAATTTTGTCGAAAAATTGGCTTCTCTTAAAAATTCCCGTTTTTCCTTTAATTTTTTTGTTGTTTTTTCTCAACGCGTTTGAAAACTATGGGGAATTTTTCACTTTTGATCCCTCAAAGTACCAACTAGATTCACTTTCCTACCGGAAAAGATGCGAAAATCGGAGCACTTTTATTATCCTTAAACATAGTGACAGACACAAAAAAATACACACTTCATTGTAAAATCAATATATTCCTAGCTCCGCTCAGAATCTAAAATATCATTTTAACATCAGTTTTTTTAATTTAGGATATTCAAAAATATTAACTGTTGTTGTTTACAATAATTGAACATTTTGTACTTTAACTTATATGATTGATTATTTATTATACAAGTAACATTTTATAAATAGAAATAGCAATATGTCAACAGTATTTATAACTTTTTTTAAATATCCATTCAATTTTATAGCAGTAGTTTTAAGCTTATATCACTATATCAGTATGCATAAAAATGATATTTTTATCCTCAAAATTGTCGGAAAAGTTAAATTTGTTGTTTACTATTAAAGTCTCGAGCTATTGAGAATCTATAATATAGTATAGGGTAATTTACTAGGCTTAAAATATTATGTTTAGTGGACACTAAATTACGTGGTGCATGGAGGGACGCCTAATGGGATTTCTGTTATCCCCATTTCCCCATTATTGTCTGTTATATACACATTCAAATTAATTATATTATAACTAACGTTTTACTTTTTCGTCGGTGATTTTAACTATCATGTGTATACAATTCAACTGGCAAGTGGCAACTGTTGTAACCTGTTACAGTCACACCAATAAAACGATTTCGATTATCCTATAAACACTGTAAACGCGTGCTCATTCGTATTGTGTTATTTACTGAAAACTATCCATGATATGATATTGTATAAATACAATCGCATAATAATATACTTGTGGGATAAATAATGTAGTAGCCAAGAGGATGGTTTGGATGCTGAATCACCCCCTTGGCCATATTCATACAAAAAATATAGTTACTAACGTCGCAAAGACATGATAATTTTCAATTTACGCTGGAAAAAGCTTATTATTAAAAATTTATTCATACAGGGTGATTCACCAAACATGTTCACCCCCTTTTTCATTTGATAATTAATTTATTCAAATTATAAATATTAGTATAATTATAAGTATAAATTTATACTTTAAGACTTTATTTTAAAATTCTTAAGATTTTTGGTACTACTAAAAGTAGTGTGTTCTGTGCAATATAAACTTCTGTTTTTCAAATGAGAACTATCTTTTTTACTGCAAATTATAAATTGAATATATTTTTTTTTTAATGTTGATGTACTTAATTTAATTTTGAAGAAGTAGTTTTTCAGTTATTAAAATGTTAAGTATTAAAAAATGTCAAGAATTTTAAAATATGGTCTTTAAGTATATTTAAAAATTTTAAAAAACTGCATTATTGAAAAAGAAAAAGAGGTGACTTGCTTGGTGAATCACCCTATATGTTTTTCAGATTTATACAAAATACGTTGTCATAATATTCTTTTTAATTCTATAAGTTCTATTTCATATTTGATATTATTAATATATTATTATGAAGATTAATGACTATAATGAATAGAATGTGTAAAACCCCCTCAATTTATAATTAAATACAAAATTAAAAACCAGCTCCCTAAAAAAATTGTATAGTTACGCGCTTGGGTATAAATATATGGATAAAAAAAAAATATCCGGTAACCACAAGCATTTCATAACGAACGTATAATGCATGCGACACTTCATATTACATATACCTACTACTATGAAAAACAAAACATTAAGACGTATACATCACCCTCCTCTAACTGCTGTGTGTTTAGTTGTGTACATCGTCATTCGTGTTGTCTCTCACGTTCTATCATATATGCATAATATAATATACATATATAGCTCTGAGGTTGTTTATTAGTTTATTTAAATATATACACACACACACTAACATGTTTATATGGTAGGTAATACGTGTATAAGGAACACCCGTATAGGTGTAATTCGTTATTTATATATTTTTCGAGTCCAGACGACGGACGGTCAAACTCACAAATCACATTCCGGTTCGTAAATCTATCGTCCGGGACAAGCGATAAAAATGACAACGGAATAATAATAACGATAATAATCATGTGACGTTAGTACATTATAAACCCGGGCATGAGGGTAAGGAAAAAAATCAAAATGTTAGATCTCGACGTTTCGAACATCATACGTACAAAATATTGTGTACAATACTCACAATGCATATACGCGTGATTTGCTTATTGTGGTGAACAGTAGGACGTCCAAAGAAAAGGGGGGGGAGGGAAAGACATGCGTTTACCGAAATCAAAACCCAAAAACCACAGGACTCTGCAGCGCGTAGACATTACGTTAGTGTCACGTGCACAATAATATAATAATTTATAATACCATAATATTGTGAGTAAATATTATATTTTATTGTAATTTATTATTCCGTATAGCGTACCACCTATATATTATAATTGTGTACCATTGTACAGTAGGTATAATATAAAATTCTAAGGATGAGTATTTCCGTGCGGTGTCACGTGTAGTGTTTATAGGTGTAGAATATATTTATGTATTGAAAAACGAGTAGTCGCCACGCGCCGGGGGGAGGTTTAACTTAGTGACGTCGTTGGTGGGGGGTGCGACGGGGCGACCCTTCGTCCGCCGCGACGCGCGGCCGCCGCCACAGTCGTAATCGCGCGCGGCATGGTCGCGGTCGTGTAATGTCTGTTCCGCGTCGGTTCGCGCGACCTCTCGTCCGGTCGTTCACTATCTGAAACCGATTAAGAGTTGTTATTCTGTGATATCGGGCACGTTTAAATATCTCGCGATTGTTTTCGAGGAAAGTACCGTAATTCACTACCAAACTATTAATAATAATAACGATAAAAAAATAACAATTATTGTTATTGCCTATTAGGGTTGAGACCCACGAGTGCGTTCCAATCGGTTTTCGCGCGACGATGTTTCGCAGCAGGTGGACAGCAGCAATGCTGCTGGCGGTGGCTCTTTTCCTGTCGTCAGACAGTCAATTTTGGACTCCAGTTATGGGATCCAACACATTCATAGACGAAAACACCAATTTAGCCGAAGACTGTGAGTTGTGATTCTTTTTTTTTTTATAATATTACGTATACCATACTCAAAAGCTAACACCTTATATGAGGGCTATCACGAGTACTATTAATAACTTATAGTGTTTTTACAACATTACCTATGCATAATATTATAGTTAAACGCGGTCGAGGATTTCAAACGTTGCGGTTGTCTGAAGTTTATGTAGATAGCGATACTGCGATATGAACATAATTAGGATAAAACTGTACATTTATAGTACCTATATAAATGTACGTATATTATGTGTGTAGTTTGATGCTCAACGTAAACGAAAAATGAACTAAACGATGTTCGAGGAAATTTTATCATAATATTATATTAGTACCTATATGGTTTGTAATACCTATAATTTAGTAAAAATGATTTGCTTTATATTTTAAACGCGTGTTGTAATAATTCTTATAATTTAACAGTTAAAATGATGTCGAAATTCGAAAAATCTATTTGGATATTTCAATATGTCAACAACGATACTCCTTGACTAATGGTCTAAGATTTTTATAGAATTACAAAATTAAAATCCCAATATCATATTATATTACTATTCAATTAATATTTATTAGTTTTTAGAATTTTGTACGAGAACACACTAGTGACTAAAGTACCTATCTAATTTCCTCCACGAATTGTTCATATTTCTAGAAAAAAAGAATTCCTTAAATTTTTTTTTTTGTGATATCAATGTTTTAAATAACATTAGTTACAACTGTACTTACTCTATAATCTATATAATATGCTATTAACATAATTTATTCCAGTTTTAAATATAATATGCATATATTATATTATGTATATTTTGAATTTGTAAAATTTTCCTTGTCATGAATCATGATATCTTTTATATTTAATCACTTTCTTAAAATGTAATATTATACATTTCATTTATTTAACGAAAACGTTTAAAAAAATAAGTGTTTAAATACAATTTACTTGAAATTGGTCTTTTTAATGGGAAATAAAGTACATGTTTATGTATACCTATATAATACGTGTATTTGAATACATATTAATATATTATAAAGTAATTTAGTCATGTATTCGTCTTTTTAATGAATAATAAGGTAAAGCCAATGAAAATATTATATTATATAATGCTATAACAATATAGTATTATACTGAAAATCGATTTAGTTTTACTTGAATTATAATATCAATAGAAAAATAAATCCTTTAGAAATATAAATAATATTAATACTTTTATGATTAAATATAAATATATGAAATATATAAAAAATAATAATATTTTAATTAAAGAAGAATGTAAATATTAGTGATTTGATTTTTAACATAGAGATGGTCATATAATCACCATATCATATTACTTTTTTTTTCATTTTTTTAAAATATTTTCAATGCAATTATTAAATTTATAAGTACAATTGTAATATTTATATGCAATAATTCAATGAATTAAATGTGAAAACAACACTGCCCTAGACATATGTCTCTGAAGTATTAAAATTATATTTATTTATTACGGTTTAATGCATTTAAAAACGAATATAATAAACTGTTTAATGTATAAATACGAAAGTTAAAAATACATAAACAATAATCAAAGACTGATATAAAAATTGAGTTGCAAAAGGAACTTGGAACATGATGAGAAATGAAAAAATTAAAAAGACGAAATTCGATACTGATGTCTGATATAATGCAAATAAACAAAAAAAGGTAATTAATGTTTGTTGATGAAAGTGACTGATGAAATGAGACTGGGTATATAATAATTCATTAGAATTCTTTGTAACCTAATCTACCAATACATTTCGTACATTTTGAAGGTCTATTATAAAAATTTTCGCATTTAAATTCTATACAGTTTTAAAAATTTTAATTTGAGATATCTACTATTATATTTTAATTTTAATGTAAAAACAATAAACTGATTTGTTTTTGATTTTAATTTTACTAAATTCCACACAATGAACCCTTTTTTAAAAACTGCCTTAAATTAGTTATTTTAAATTTTTATTAGTAGGTATAATAGCATTTTACACTTTAAATATTTTATATTCATATGATATTTTAGTTTCCGGTACTAGTTTTTTCCTACAAATTATTCATATAGTATATACTTATTTATTTAATAATAGACCTTATTTTTTTATTCATTTTTTTTTTTTTTTTTTTGTTAATTTGTTAATATGTTATTGAAGTTATTAAATAAAGTTTAAAGATGATATTTTATGTTAATATGATCATTCTATACTAATTAAAATTCATTATTATTTAAATTTTCTATAAATCAAAGTACCATAAATAGAAAGGGATGTATATTATAAGAATAAGTAAGAATAATCAATGTCATGCTATTCTTATTTTGACCATTACGAACCTAAATGCATTCATTTTGTTATATAGCTTTTTCAAACAACATACGACTAGGGATTTTGTTTTTTCAATCTAATAATAATTATTAGCGGCCAAAGTAATCTGTGCTGTTCTTCCATTAAGGTCCGTTGAATTTAATTTAATTTCGTGATTCCAAAGAACAGCTGAATAACGGGATTTAACTGGATGGGGACACTATGGGCTTTGCGCGTTATTGGTTTAAGAATATAAAGACGTCCCGACGGATGCGACGAGAGGACGGTAAACGACGGTAGAAATTATTGCTTTTGACGTCGGTCTAGGGTACTGGATGAATTTTTCCAGTCCACAACAACGTCGGTCTTGTCATTCGCAGACGGCCCTTATATTATAACGTTTATTTTTTTTTTATTTTGTAAACGTTATGATAAATCCCACTACAAAAATATTTCACGGCTCATAAAAAAAAAAATACGAAAAAATGCAATACTATGCGCACTATAAATATTGACTATAGTAGTACACATTATAATAATGACGTGGTTGTTTTTAATTTTCTACGGTTTCTCAAAACAGTGTCCATAAAAATTATAAAAAAAATTATAATATATGTACTGTCATCACATTATCCTCATTTTAACTCTCTATTTTTACCAAAACGTTATAACAGTCAACAATGGTTACAGTCATTTTTTGTTTTCAAAATAAAAAAAGGGTCCCTATATTTGGTCCCTTCTTGTACCCAATAAAATATGTCAAGTCATTGGCATCATTAACAGGGATCTTTATGGGCATTTGATAGTTTACGATATATCGTTAGTCGTATATTGTGTAATGTGTATATACATTATTATACGGCTAACTGGTACTCTACGGGGGAGACGCGTTAAGACAATATTATGAATTCCAAAACCTTTAGTTCGTATGGTACCCATAGTCAAAACTGTTACAAAATAATAGGTTCTCGTACACATGTTAGACTAAGTAAACAATTTGTCCTATAAAATAAAGGACCGTGAAAGAGTTGATTTTGTTTATAAATATACATTAGCAATAAATCAAATTTTGTATATTTTATTTGACGTACAATGCTATAGGTAGCATAAATTATAAAATACTTCGTTTTTATTAAAACAGTTTATAAAAAATGACAATTTAATATTAAAATGATAAAGTATTATATACCTTAATATAAATATTTTAGATACCTACCTATTCTAAAAATACTGTGATGCTTGAAATATTGCTTAGTTAAGAGTAGAAGATATTGTTATTATACTTTTACAATATTAAATCGATTCAAAATATTAATTAGTTTTTTATTTTATATGACTTACATTATTAATTCCTTTCAAATTAAAGTATTAATGATAATTATAAATATCTGATGGCTTTAAAATTTCAAATTAGTTCATAAACTAATTAAAAATACTTAACTTAATATTTTTTCTTTACCAGCAATCTTTTTTTAATTAAACATATTTATGTAAACATTTTAAATTTTATTAAATCTCTAGAAATTAAATAATATATTTCAATAATACAAGTAGATTGATTATTTAAATACAACATAATATTATATAATAATATAACTTTTTATATATACATACATTTCGACTTTGGTGGTTTGGCCGTTTCGTTATATTCGATACTATTATAAAATTAATTTTTTTTTACGTCAAAATAGAATCAGTCAATTATTTATGGACTACTGATTTTAAAAACTAATATATTTAAAAAAACTTTTTGTACTTTAATAAAGTAGTACCTATATCTGGAAGTTTATTAAAAGAAAACTTTTATATTTTGTGTAAAACTTGTTTAACTAAAACTACATTTCTTACTTTAAATTTGGCATCTAATATCTATTGTTTGTATTAAAAAAAAGAAGAAAGTTTCTCTCTTCATAACCACGATTTTTTTTTTATAATTTATAATGATTTCCTAATATAACATTTTTGTAATTGTTGAATTTAGTTTGTTTAAAACCATACTCTTTAATAAGGAAGAATGATTACCTATTGATTATGTCATCTAAATTTTATAGTTTATTCGATGATATAATAAAGTTTACAGTTAATTGCTTAATTATTATTAAATATCGTTATATTTTAAGATGTTTTTATTGAATACTATTACAACAATATTATGTCTCAGGATGAGACATATTATGTCTTAAGGTATTTTAAGAAGTGATAACTTAATTACAATCTTTCCATGTAAAAAAAAGCCAGAAATAACCTTGAGTTGATATTTTGTAAGTTGGTAACAGCTCGTTTAGATTGCGAAGAATACCGTTAAATGTCACTTGATATTTTGAGTGCATAACAACCATATGGCCCCACTTATTGAAAAATAAGATAAATGATCCAAGTAATTTTATCAAAAAAAAAAAAAAAAAATATAACTTTTACCACCTTTTGAAAAATAATTTCTATTGCTTAGTACAGATTTTTTTTAGTTCATTATTCATAATGGTCATTGACTGTAGAGATAAAACAATATTTGTTTATTAAATTATTTCAATAATGCTCAAATAATACATTTAAACAAACAAGTCCATTGTTGTGTATATATATATTAACAATGAAATAGTTTATCATTATTAAGCTTACTGTATTATTGAATGTATAACATATATAATAGTTATCGATGTGTTAAATCGCTATTATAGTTGCGCCCATGTCTCATATATTATACATTTCTGTTATTTACGATGACAGCACTTCGACAACCTGACCACTGAAAAAAATTATTACTTGACCGTCAATTCCGGGATTACCAACCCTTTGGTATGTACGAGCGATACTAAATGGTCAACGACCATAGTCCTTTAAACTATATAGTTTACTCTGTATACAGTTTTTACTATACTACAATTTATACCCTCCAATTCAAGGTTTTTCAGTCGGTCGAGCTGCAGGATGATTGATGGAGTTTTAATTCGGCGTAAACGCACTTGTTGCCCCGTTACGGCCAGCAGCCCTTCCGTATGTGCGTTAACGTTATATTATAGCATTATATACAGTATACACCCCTTTTTGTGCGGCATATAAACCGAACACACGCGTGTTATTCGGACCCTGCAGGGGTTTCCAAAACTGTGAGGATGTAGGGTGGTTGCGTGCGCTACGTGTATTTAAAATATTTAAATAATGAATTTCTCGTCACTTATATAAAAAAAAAAAATAATAAAAAAGAAAACCGTCGCGACAATTAGTACTAGGTATGTATAAAAAAATTAAGGGGGAGAAATTCAAATATATTTTAATATATGTTTCATTGTTTTTACAACGTCGGCTCGGTCTTGTGAAATAAAAATCGTTCCAACGGAGGTGTTTTAGAGAAGGGTTGATTGTTCTAATTTTCAAACTGTTTAGGATTTCGATGCACATTTAACATTTAATAGAGCACCACAAGCCATTATGTCCCAACCTCTTTGTAGATCACATTTAATAGAAACCTACTGCGTTGTTTGTTCAACTCTGTATACGCATATGTATATATATATATTATATATAACGCGTATATAATATATATTATAGTTGTATAAAATCCATATATCGTCTCTCCTGTGCGTAGGCACTACAATATGCATGTCTCGTGAGCTTCACCGTCGTGTTTCGCCGTGTACCTTTTCATATCGCTACTTCGTGTATAGATTGGTATATAACACACTGCACAGTATATAAGGTACCTGAGGTAATTGTTGAATCAAGTTTCTATTAAGGTTTACGTGCCGGATTCTCGTGCAGTAATAACACACGTCTATATCTATAGTTAATTAGAATACAGTTATATACATATGTAGATGTATTAGTATATTATTTAGGCTTGTTGAATTATATATATATATATGTTGTCACGCACTCACGCGAATACGTCAATCTCGTGTCATATACAAATATTATACGAATTCAAACGTCATCATAATTAAATTCATTTTGAAACTATAATATATTATACCTATACGACATATTATATTATATTTAATATGCCATGATATAACGACAGAGTTTCTTTCTTTTTTTTTATATACGTGGAGTCCGTGCTGAAAAATACATTTTGGTTTTAAATTCAATAAAAAAATGAATAACAGTTGACGTAAACACTTTTGTAGTTTTGTAAAATAATATGCGCGTACTGCAGTATGTTCAATATAGTGATTATTTAACGAAATTTTCCGCGTATGTGATATTACAAACGATCACTCGAATCTCAAATTATATTAGGTTAATTTTGTTTCAAAAAATATACAAAATAAGTCTATTGAGCATGTTATCAAATGCGTTTTACATTTCGGGAGAAAAATATTAACTGGGTCATATTTTATGCTTCTTCAAATTAACATATCTCACTATTTATGTATCTACGTGGTGGCGTGTAGATCACTAATCAAATACACAACCCTCGCGCGCGATTAACCTACGACACCGTTACAGCACACGGGTCATACTTGCACACGTAGGTGATGGTCTAGCAAAGGTCGCGTACAGATATACATCGTCTTGAACATACTGTAAACACCGTGTACGAGTAAAAGGATTACTTAGTGCGCCCAATATGGCCGTCTATAAACTGTAACGAAATTCGTCCCGTAATCCTTTTATAAGTCCCTTAGGCGGGACGCGGTGCGGGGCGGAGAACTTTCGCCCCGCGGGCCTCATCGGTGCAGTGCGTGGAGTGTATCGCGTGTCAGACGAATCTCGTTACCGGCCGTAATTGCCGTTCGCCTTGGGTTTGGGTTTTAGGTAACTTCTTCTCGCTGCACCGTATAATAAAATCGATTCCGACAGGACGCTGGCTGGGGAGGGGGGAATAGGGTGAGACGACGGTCTCGGGCCGCCGATCCTCGCTTTTGCGGGGGTGAGGATTCGCGGTGGGGAGAGCTATCGATCATATTCCCGCACCCCCACCCCCCAGAAAAGCTTTTCGAGTAGGGGACCGCCAGACGTTGATGGATCGTGTTGACGGACAAACGGCGGCGATGGTGTGCGTTAGACTTTTCTTGTCCAAAACGCAAAGCGGGGGACGGCTACGGAATGAAGAGCAATATCCCTGTCGCGTTTGACCGGGAATCGATCAATCTTGCGGTCTGGCAGAAGGAGAATTAATCAAGAACTTGCGTCCCGCGGGTTCTTGATGCGGAGGTACAATTAGCGGCAAGCGGTCGGACAATGGAGCGTAAAAATAGAAGAGTTGACAACGGCTACCGAAAGGAAAAAACCAAAAAAAAAAAAAATATAGATAAATAATAATTCAAATGCCGACACGGGTGTCTCGAAAAAATATATTGAGATCCGTTAGATGTACGATATACCTACTCTGCGGTTGACATTCAATTAATACTGCACAGTAATTTAGTAAATATAATATATTATACAATACACATAGGTATAAATAATATTTTTGGTCGAATTTAACATCACTGTCGCGGTCGTAGAGCAGTTACACAAAAGTGAGCAAGCGTTACTTTTATAGAATTGTATTCTAGAATTAGGTAAACTATAATTAACAAAAATGTCTTATTTCGTACAAAATGTTCATGTATGGAGTCGACTAACAACAAGTAGGTTTACAGAATCTGTTGATGCGTGTGTCGAACACCGTCGACATGAGTTAATACATATTTTACTTCAAATTATAATTTTTTTACGTAATAATTAAGCATCAATAATAAAAGGAGTAAATGGTAATTATTATATAGTAATATAATGATTGTTTATACATGGAAGAATTTTATCTTGCATTTAAAATATTTAAAACTTTATGAGTACGATCATTTTTTATTAAAAAATCCTCAAAGTATACACAAACACGTGTAGGTGTATTATTATATACTTACGTGTAACAAGTAACATGTTCGCGAATAATCACTAGGTGCGCGTATTATACCTTCGATAATATAACCAACTTAAAAGTAATATAGTCTACCCACAAATCGTAGTCCAATCATTTATTGCCTATTAAATTATGTATTGAATAATGAATATTAACGAATAATGCAACCGGTTCTACTCGGTTTTTATGTAGAACATTTCGAATTAATTTACTCACAATATAAAACTGTCTGAAGTTTAAATTCAAGGAACTCGTTTTGAATTTCATACTTAAATTATTTAACGTTTTTCTATTTTATATAATTTATTTTATTTTAAACATGCGTCATATTATAAACAAAGGTCAACTAGGACCTTAAAAGTCATGGGTGTATACAATGTTTATAATATATTATTGTCATTTAATTAAGTTGAATACATAAATATAATATGTATACCTACATTTTATAGTTTCTCATAATATTGTAGTATAAACAATAAACATTTGTATAAGAAAAAAAATCGTAATAGCAGCCTTCTTTCTCTCCATTAATATTTACCAAAATATTGTAAAAGTTATTTTATTTACAACGTTTGAGTTTTCGACCCTGCTGCAATGAGAGACGTCGGCAATCATAGATTGCTCAACACGGCCATTATGGCTGTCAGAAAAAAGGTAAAACACGTTTCGGATTTGTTTTTTTCGTGACACGTCCGGACAAGAACGTCGTTGGACCGATTTATCGGTCCGATGGCCCCGACAATGGATGGGCGGGCGGGTGGTAACAGGGATGTGTAACGTGTTACAATATATATATTCATCCCCTCGAAAGGCGCAAACACCCGAACGTGACATATTTCCTTGTGTTGTTTTCGTGTGGCCCGCACGGAAGGGAACAAAAAAAATGGGGGAATGGAATAATTTCAGAAATAGAATCGACCCTCGCGCGTTTCAGCTGTCAAACACTCGTCACTCGGCAATACCCTCCCACTACCACACCACCCTCGCACTGCCACAGAGTTCTCGTGCATGACGTGTTCTATCGTACTACCACCGCCACCGTAGGAACCGCGTACAACTCCCTCGACTACGAATTTTAATTCGAATTTCGCAGAAAAAAACTTATAACAAAATTGACTCATTCGACGAAAAATTTAATTAAGGACCGTTCAACCGGCGGTTGACTAAACAATATGATTTTCGCGCGTTCTGTATGCACGACGATTGACGAGGGGTGCAGTAGATAATCGCTCTGTAATTATAATTTGCACACTTCTCGTATCGCGGGTCCTCGACCAGAAGTAGTGTGCAGCGAGCCCTCGAAACAGCTGATGAAGGCTCTGAACGCGCGAATCTCGAATGATTTTCCAGTAGCGCACTTCAAAAAGCAATTACGGACCCAACAGAAGAGGTTAGGGAGAAAATAACATTTCACACGATCAAATATCTTTGTTTACAGTAGTTGTCCGACGACTATATATATATACCTATTATAGACGCTAAAAAAACCGATTCCGACATCGTATATCGTATTGTCCGTATTTGTGTGCTTCAGTCTACCTTTATTTCTATACAATATATATATACATACATATAGGTACATTTATATACACTCCAAAGTCACTCGAGAGCCTCGTAACAACTTGTTGTCGGAGAGAGCTTATATAATCCTGGAATTCAGTTTAACAATAATCCAGCACGCGTATTGTTAGAAAATTATGTGAAACATATTTTATATCAATAGTTTTTTATACAATCGTTTCTATATATATTATATAGGAGGTATCTGTCACGCGTACAATAAAAATATAAAAATTGAAAAAATTTACTGGGGATTAAAACGTTTACTGCTGCAATTCCATCTGTAGTTGTTAGGTCATAAGCCATATATATATATATATATAGATATATACCTTATAATAAGTCTATATTATGTGTTCTTACATTATATACTCAAAGCATATAGGTACTTCGTAAATACGAGCATATATATGAACAATGTGGAGTATCGCTGACGATATTATGAAACTACGCTGGATGCCGCTCTACCGGTATATAAGGATGAAAACGGTATTTTGTGCAAATAAGCCGGATTTTAACTCGTATGCTATCCGTCACGTGGTATAGCGGACGAACATATATATAATAACGGAGACGGCGGCGAAAGGCTCACCCATATTAAAGGGCTAAAATTGACAGTCATCCTTTTGCACTGCACGCGTCCCTCGGATCAATAAAACCCTTTTTATACTTATACTTATATATTATTATTATACATATAATATTATAGCTTTACCAAACCCTGTTCGGTTGCATGCAGTTATACACACACACACAACTGCACGAATTGGCGTAAAAACGAATACTTTCCTTAAAAGTGCGGTGGTGGGAGCGATGTTGGAGAAGGGAGTGGTCTGTCGGCGGTAACGTTGAATGACGATTGGCGTGTGTGTGTTTGGTGGTAGATAAAGTTCGTTTAAAGTTTTATATTTTCTGTGCCCCCATGTTACTTTTAAGTCTTCAACGACGCCGCCAATGATATGCCTACACGCTCACACGTACCTATATATATATATAAATAATAAGTTATCGGTGCACGGTGTTTTATTTATAACGTTCCTCGAGGAGCAGCGGGGCATTGTGGATGCACCGATATTACGTATTTTCCATGGGTTTCGTGCACAGCCTTCAGCGTTTCTCGTCCGGTCGCGAGCAGATTCCTTTGATGTTTTTTTCCGGTCTGGATAACGCCGCCACCGCCATCTTATAATATTATATACATGCGACATCACATAATCGGTTGTCTCTCGCACTTCGACTCCATTTCGATACAGACGTCACGCATTATTATGTGAAAAATTTTATAAAATCCGTGCGCCTTTTGACAATATTTTATTACAGCTGACGACGGCGACGCGTGTTTTCAATCATTGTGTATTTCATTTCAGGGGCGCATTACCGCTGTATATATTCGTTACGTCTTTTGCATAGAGCTTCGACGTGTAATTTCGATGAATAAAACATAAACGGAAAGAAACCTCTCGTTATTAAGTTCAAACGGCATTACTATTGCCTATATATTATATTATAGAAGTATCTTACTCGAAATTGTTTAATGGCATTTACCCCAAAAGAGTGCGTGTATACTAATAATTATTATTTTATTTCTTTTGAAATTCTGACAGTGGCGACGTATACAATATAGTAACATAATTATATAATTTATATAATAAATGGAGAAATTGCCAATTATTTTATTATCAAATGATCGTGGAAGAAAGAGGGGAGAAGGGGATACCTAAGAAGCCAGTATTTTAATTTTAACGTCGCGTACCATTTGATTTAAGTGGCTTTTTGTGTACCTATATATACACACCACTATAATTGACTGTGTATTGGCAAAAGCTATTATATTAATAATATCTCATTATTGTATGCAACACCTCAGTCCTCAACGTCGCGTTATTTTAACGAGAGAAAATAAAAATAAATTTCGTTTTTCGATCAATATAGCATAAATACAAGAATAAATAATATTAAATACCGAATCGACGAATATCAACCGTTATTTTTATATCATTGGAAACATATCGGACTGCAGTGTTTAGTGCGTATATGTAAAACACTGTTATCGTCATGATTATTGTTAATTATTATTATATTTGTCGTCGAAGGCATGGCAAACATCATCTCCACTGGCGGAGAGCATTAAACTATACAATTTACATTATATAGTATAGTAATATACGTCATCGAATATAATATAATCATTCTCCCGTTAATTATTATAATCGAAATGCATCATCGTCAGTCGTAGCAAATAAACCGATACACTCGTTTTCGGTCTGCTGCACGCATGTTTACAACGCAATCCCGCTGGTAGTGCATTATTATTATTATTGAGAGTGTTCGCTGCTAACTCTTATTCACCTCGATGAAACCGTTTATCAGATTATTATTATTATTATTTTTGTTCCTTCATCCCTCTATACAACAAGGTACCCATAACGTGATTATTATTCCGAAAACGCGAATAAAATTCCGCCCATCAGTCGATATTGGCTCATTTTTACCATAACCAAGTATAACGTTATAGTCGTACGTTGGGGAATTATTAATTGATTTATATACTATATAGGTACTATTATGTAGCCATATATATATATATTATGCTTTTATGTATAGTTATATATTATTACTCATTAGTCATTACTTATTAAGTACTGTAGTCTATAAATGTATGTAAGACGTGTCGCGGGGAAAACAAAGTTTTTCGATTTTAACATTATTTGCGATTGTATAATATACAGAAGATGATGAGTTCCTTACATAGTTTTTGTATATTTTAAACAATTGTATGATTGAGTTGTGATTAATTTTCATTTTATCAACAATTTTACATTTATCAATTATTTAGAAGCGTAATATTCAAGGCTGGCCATTAACAAGTTAAAGAGTTAAAGTTAAGTTACAAAAAGTTAATTGAATTTTAACTTTTTAACTTAATTCTTTTCTTTTAGGTTTCAGTGAATTGACTACTAACTTAACTTAATTGTTTTTAATTTAAATTATTTATTTATTTTTATCTTATTACATTTTAATTGATTTTTTTTTATGTCAAAAAATATTTTGGTTCTTTATATTAATGATGAAAAACTTCAATGAAGTTCTATATAGAAATATTGTATAATCACTATATACTTTTGAATTAGTGAAAAAATAAAATATAACAAAAAAATTGTGTATTTATTTTTAACTTAACAATTAGTACCTAACTGAGTTAACTAAAAATTAAATTAACATTTAACTTTTTTTTATTGATATATATTTAATATTTAACTGAGTTTAAAACGTACCCTGCTTTGCTTATATTATTTTCTACAAAATCTTAATAATACATCATATATGTTATATTATAGATTTTTTTTTTTTTGAAAAATTTCAATCTGACCTTTTCTCTTCTGTGTAGCCCTCCGGCTTACATAAACGACTCTCGACCATAATATAGTGGTGTGTAGTAGCACTGTAATAGGTATATAAAATCTCGTCATAACATAATATATTAAATTATAATATATAACTTGATATAATATTATATACCTAATATATTATTGCCTATATTCAACGTTATATCGACTTGTGCCTTATAATAATAACATAGTAGCTTTGCAGTGTCTTCTCGTCTTATTTATATTACTTTTGTGGCACTACGACGACACGGGGGACGCTGCTCGGGTATAAATCGTCTCATCTCTACATCTATAGGTATAGAATTTCGATCGCGTAAACCAGCAGCAGCTTATGATATCACCAGACGCGCGTATTTTCATTTCGGCATATACAACAAATATACGCGCATTTGTCTTCATTCAGTTAGGTTATCATCATCATCATCGTCTTGGGAAGTAAATAATATCATATATCTTTAGGCGTCACACCGCTCTCGGGAAAATAATATAAACACGTGTGTTTTTTTTTTTTAATTATGAGTTTATAGGTTTTTTTTATTATTATTATTTACACTAGTACTGTATGCTGCTGCAGTTGACTTGCAGTAGTGTATATAATGGAATCGATTTCGTTTCCGTACTAGTATTATTTTTTTCTTTCTATATACTAAAACAAACGTCTGGCTTATGTCATTTTTTTCTGTTTTATATTTTTTACGAGCAACATAAAAATGTGTTTTACACACACCACGAGTTTGCGGGACCTACATAAATAGCTCGAGTGGCGGTCCTCCCGATAGGCGCTGTTTCAGACGTATTTTTGCCCCGTTTATCCGAGGGCGATTGTACTCAAAAGTCACGGAAGATAGTATATATGTGTGTGTGTTCAATCGTAAAACAAACGACTGTAACACGCAGTGTGATGGTTGGCGTAAACCCAAGCAAAATGTGTGCCCGAACGATATATATATATATAATATGTATATTGACAAAAGTAAATTATACACAAACGCCCATTCATGTGTGAAAGCACCTGGAGTTAAATATTTATCGGTCTATACTATTTAAAACAAATATGTATGTATATATGTATGTATGTAACGTATATCACGTTCTTTGGGTGTTTGAAACGAAATCGCTTTTAAGATATGTGTATAATACATTATAATATATATATATAGGTATGTAGGTGTAATCGTGCTATATATAGCTACCTAAATAATATATATGTATATCGGTTCAATTGTTTATACTCGATGTCCTGAACAAACTATGTACATATATTATATATATTAATATATACCCTATACGTTGTGTTTGTGGTAAACACCGATGGTTACAGATTTAATAGAAACGTATATATATATATACGTTCAATGTTGTATATAATATATACTCGTGCGTCGTATTTCTTAATACGCAATACGTGTATACATCGATATTTATAAGCAAACTACTTAAAACCGAAGACGCAGTGTCGAAAATGAGTTCGGTTAGGCATACTCAACCCGATAGTACATATATACCTATGTATAAATATATTATATGTATCATTATGCACACAACGCTTCAACGATACAACATTATCGGTAGTTTAAAAAAGAGGTATGTACCTACTTACTAAATACCTATAGCAAGGAGGGTGCATCGTAGGTATATGTATTTACTTGTATATGTAAATAGTTATATGATATTTAGATAGTAGAATGTATAAAATGATAATATATATATATATATATATATATATATATATATATATATATATATATATATATATATATTATTGTAGATATATAATAACTAAATGACACGTAGCTTTGACTTAATGCTGAACGACATAAAAAACCGAATTTCATTCCAAACATCATATAAAATAATTCATAATTATTTATTCATCATTCTAAATATACATATACACTGCAGGCTGTATTGATGATTGATGAACACTTTGTGAGATGTCGCGCAAATATTAATGCAATTAGTATTTGAATTAAAATGCGCTTTGTCACTTTGAAGTATGATAGAAGCTTTTATCGTTGAGTACATTCATTTTATTATACGTTCATATAATATTATAATAAACCAAATAATTATAATAATATATCGTATTCATCACCGGAGTGAAAGTGTATAGTATATACGTATGAATATAGGGTGATTTTTTTAACAATTAACATTTATCGTTGTATTAAAAAGTATATTACGTTTTTGAAAATATATTTTTACATAATTTTTTTTTTTATTAAACTTAAGCCCAACAACTATGGTCATTATCTGTTTGTAGGTTTTTTAGTAGATTTATTACAGTGGGGTAGGGTATGGTTAGTTAGAACACGTGTGTTATGTGGTGAGGATTTATCATTAGAACCTATGTGGTCACCCATCCGGAAACTAGTGGCATTGGCTGGTGCTTGATTTCAGAACTGAAGCCAACCATCGCGCCACACCAGGGCACAATACATAGTTTTATGTTTTTACAAAACATCGTTTCTGAAATAAAGGTTCTTTTTTTTATTATTAATCGTTAAAGATATATTTCTTAAGTTTTTATTTGTTTTGATTGACAACATACATTTTTAATTTCATTTCCTTGTATAATGTAAATTATTTTTTCAGAATTTCATTGAATAAAAATCGATTTTTAAATGATCAGTTAATTAGTTTATAACTTATGTTGTAAGGTCTTAAAACTGTGATAATTGAAATTATACAAAATTGAAAATGTATGCAGTCGTGCCAAAAAACTAAACAACTTAAACACTATACCAATAAACAATATCAGATAAATATTAAAATACAACTTTAAAAAATATATTTTGTTTGTTGTAATAAACTTCAGTAATCCTTCAGATTAGGTTGGTACGTAAAAAAAATATTTTTTTAAAAATATTAATACTTTTTGGGATAGTGAGTGCTTACTATTAAAACAATCGCTTAGTACATTTATATTATACATGCTAATATCTGCTGACGTCACAATAACATTGCTAACATTATGATATATATAATATGTACATTTAACTCACGATGTATAATGTATTATATATTATATATTTTGATCTCATATTGGATTTTACCACCGTATATACAACTCTCACAGTTAAAATGTGCATTTTTAATTGGACACACGTAAATACATAGATACATTATATGTGTGTTCAGGTGTCAAGCGTATTATGATTTATGAAAAGTAATTGAATTAAAACCTAACTCAATAATTGTATTAAAATCTATTTGAAAGCATTTTCGTGTATGCAAGTATACAATATTGAATGCATAATAATTACGTATAATATTGGTAGTATGATAAAAAAAAAAACAGTATAAATTATTGTATTATAATAATGCGTCCGTTCTCGCGGGGACGTCAAATAAAATCGAATGCCACGCGACTACGATATACGTTTTGATATTATAATAAATAATACTATTTCGTTTGATCACGCACATACATAATAAAATTTATAATACAAATTATATTTGCGCGTCGGCAAAACACAGTTTTCGATTTTCCAGTCTGTACACGACTTCGGTATAATATAATTTATACGTACCAACCTCACACCCCCAACAATCCTTGCATAATATGTATACAGTGATGCGTTATACCTATATAGAAATGTATATGCATAGATCGTTTTGACCGTATTTAACGATGCGGTCGGCGGTGACTGTGGTGGTGGATTGCATAAATAATAACAATATGCGATGAACATCACAACAGTATAATAATATTATATATGACGAGATGACAGGGACGAACGCGTCATAAATATACACATTTTCGGGTCTGTTAAATGAAAATCGGCGTGTCCGTCGCCACCGCATCTGTACGTGTATATAATATACCTAATATAGAGGTAAATATTATAGATGTATATATATGTGTGTGTGTGTATGTAAATATATAGCGTGTAATAATTATAACAGACAGCGTTTACGTGATATATTAATATTATTGTTATTATTATTATACATAAAGTGTCGACCGACCAGAGCACACACACACAAGTCCACTGCTGTTGGCTACATGGTAGTTTCTGCGGAGTGGTGAGTGCTGCAGTTGATGGCAACAGCAACAACGTCGGGCAAGCCGATAAAATTTGTGACGTGCGGTCGTCAGTCGGTTTTCGGTAAATCGGCGTAACTAACGAGTAGGACGTGCGCGCGTTTATTACTGCTGTGTGCGAAATGATTTCGAGAGGAATGTAAGAAAAAAAAAATGATTTGTCTAAGCGCGATATACACGGTTCGTGTATATTGTATTATTGTATATTATTACATAATAAGGTATTGTTGAGAGATCGAAACAAGAACAACAAAAATGGATGAATAAAAATGCCCAGTGTTTAATTTATTATAATATAATATACCTAGGTACTTATTATATACAGATACTCTATACAAGTGGTAACTACGTAGTATGCGTTTTATTGCATTTTTAATCGTGTCCCGGGGTGCACTCCTGTTCGATCGGCGTCTGATAGTCAACTGTAACAGTATAATAATATATAATATTCATTTAAGAACGACCGACACGATATTTTGTTTCTTTACCCTAAATATAATATACAGTGTATAGTGCGTGTATATGGTAGCGTTATGACGTTGTGGTAACCCGAAACCAGCAAGCCAAATATTTATTATTTTACATAATAATATCGTTCAAAGAAATAATAATAATGGTAGATCTTTTTTGAAAAATTGAAAATGCAGTACCTCGTTAATACGCATACGAACGATTGAACTTGGACCCCGGAATATAATCCATACTATGTTTATTATATTATAACATTATATAGATACTACCTATAGATATATTAACCGACTTCGCCGGGGTTAAAATGTATCTATACGTATCTACATTTCTATCGTTTCTCATTTTGCTTCAGTTGAAATACATAATATGAACCCTAATGTAAACACAATTACAATGGTTAATTTTATGATTTTCCCCTTCTTAGACATTTTTTAAAATAAGCACAAATACTAGAAACAGGTTCAACAAATTATTAAATCCAATATCGTTCTGATTAATATTTTTCTTTATGTGTTTAAATCAAATATAGGTATGTCCAGAATTAATAAATCGAAATCTCAAAAGTTATTTATTATAATTGTGTTCATAAGTGTTTAATGATGTTTTTTAAATATAATTGTAAAAATGTTACATGTGTTATATTTTTATTAATTTTATTACAATAGTAATATGATCTGTAATCAATGGCAACCACATAAATAAACAAAACATTATTCTATTTTTGTGATCCACTCCATATTAACCTATAAGGGTTGAAAAAATTAGCTAAAAACACCTCCTGAGTCTCAAGAAATCTATTATTGGTATAAATTCTATTAAAAATGGTCCAGTACCTAGTTTATACGATTAGCTCGTTCAAATATACAAACTCTTCAGCTTCATAATATTAATATTGTTTAGTATAGATTATGCATAGTATAACAATGAGGGGATAATATTATTAAGTAGATATTATATTATATTCATGTATTAACGCATGAAAGTTTTTGTATTTTACGGACGTCGCATAATATTCGTTCAAAGCCATTAATCTGTCAATGATAACAACATGATTACAAAAGACCGTGTTTCCTTCGCAGTACGTAGCAATGTGGATAGCGCAGTATACACATAGGGTAGCTAAATATAGTGCCTTTCTGGATCGTTAAGAAAATATTATGTTCATAATTAAAACATTTTTTCAACAAACACATAATTTATGTATACATACCACCGGATAGAGTTCTATTTGCATGTTCACACGATTTGAGGTCTTTTGATTAAATAATAACAAGAAGAAAAAAAACAGTCTTCTCTAACATTTTTATACGTAGGAACTAATATATTATGTCTCTTGTATTTTGAACAGGTGTTAATGTATTTATTTTTAATGGGATTGAATTATAGACCACAAACCGCGACAAGATACTATGGGTACGCTTCTGTATCAGCGATAACACGTTATACAGCGCAATGAATTTAATAATCGTACGAGTGTTTGTCACGAATAATGTATTGTACGACTGTATAATATCGACCAAAATGTTAATGGTTTAGTGAACATTTTGAATGACTCAATAAAAATATAATATTTTAATCATCGTTCAATGTAATATATTATAATATTATAACTTGTAGTACCTATGGATTTTTAACAAATTCTATTTTCTAATGTCAGTATATTTCGATAAGATATAAAAATTAAAAAAACGATTGGTTTTTAAAAGGAAAAAACCGGTGTTTCAGCAGCCGCATACACAAACCGTTACAGGTTGTAGCTATTTTGTTTACACGGACAGCGTACATAAACAATTTCTGCTCCTATTTTCTGTGCCTACATATTTATACACGAGAAATGGTATTTTATTACTTTATCCCAGCTATACGATACGTTTATTAAAATATGCGTGTCTTACATCGTCTCCGATTGAAAGAAGTGAAATAAAAAGAAACGTGTACAGGATGATTCATCGATCATGCTCACCTTCTTTTTTTTTGTAATAACGCAGTTATTCAGAATTTGATTTTCTGAATTTTTAAATGTTCTTAAAGACAATATTTTTAAACTCTTGAAATTTTTTGTACAACTTAAAGAGTATTAACTTCTATAAAGTTACAAACTTTTGATTAAAACGAGAACTTCCCTTTCTACTGTAAATTAATTAGTAGACAATTGTTCTGAAAATGTCGACGTATCGGAATCAAAATTCCAACGATAAGTTATTGAGTTAAGTAGCTAACTTTATGCATACTAAAGATAATAAGGATAATAAGTCCATGATAATGGGTTTAGAAGATATAAGGGCTATGGTGATTTAAAAATGTTAGTGATTAATATTAATCTATCAACATTAATAATTTGTAATATTACATCAGATATTAAATCCATTTTATAATTTTGTAATACCATTTTTAAGAACTATTATTCTTAGTTTAATAATTTTAATAATCGAGAAACTACTCGTTCGAATTTTGAATTATACCTAATCTACATCAACATTTTCAAAAAAAAAAAAAATTTCAGTAAAAAAGGGATTCTTATTTAAAAAACAAAAGTTTGCATCGATATAGGACATTTTTTGGATGGTACAAAAATATTAAAGAATTTGAGAAAATGATCTATGAATTATCAAAAGAAAAAATTTAGGTGAGCATGTTCATAGTTCATCCTGTATATTATATACGTAAATAAAAAATATCAGGAAACTAAGCTTTTCAGTTTTTTTCCGACCACGTTGCTGTTGGTGGTGTTGACGTAGAATGATCATACGCAAACGCCGCAGCGGAAGACTGTAACGTATTATAATATGCGTGGAACGTTTAAAAATCCGGACCGTCCGTTTACACGCATTGTTACGTATATATATATATATTATAATCGTTTAGTGAAGAAAGATCGAAAAAATAATAATGTATAATATAATACAATTTATTGGAGGTCCACCCGCCGCCGCCGCCTCCGGTCTTTCTTAATTGATTTTCGCTAATCGTGTTTACCGAAGACGACGTTCGCGGCGCATCACGGATCGTCGATAATATATAATAAATAATAATAATAATATAATATAATATGATTTTCATCTTGCAGGCAACGTAATAGCATATATATGTATAATGTATATATATAATATTGTATTTAATATTATTTATACGCGAGGCGAGGCGAACACGTTATTATATAAAAAAAAAAGAAAAATGTATACGTTCAAATGTTTGTGTACATAATAAATCTATAATAACCATCTCGTCGTTTATTATCATTATCATTATTATTTGTTATGTGTTCGTACAAGTATTATGGACAGCACATTATATATACGAGTAATAGCAGGGGAGGAGCGCCACTGTGGTCGTCGCGTATTATAATAGTTGCTGCTGTGGCCGTCGATCTCGCGTTGGATTATTTCCTACGGGCCAGACCTGACGCGATATCTGCGCGCGTATATTATAAATTATTGTATTATAATGAATTTAACCAAGATTTTTAAAAAATATAGCCTCAATCGCGGTGGGCGAAAAGATGCATATTAAATTTCAACCGAAGAGAGGAGAAAAAAATTAATTCTCCGATAACGTTTGTCCGAGTAAATAAAAATAAAACACCTGCTGCGGCGATTTTTTTTTTTATTTTATTTACGACCGTCACGCTTAAGAATATTGGGTTACAACCACACGATTGTACGCGTAGCACTATTATCACCCTCAGTAAACTTTTTTCTTGTTTTTTATCATGGTGTCTGTGGCGATTTTTTAAAATAAAATATAAAAACCTAGAACCTTTTTTTCTCTTTAGGTTATAGGTAAGTACCGTATTAAATTACAAACTATGAATGTCCAGATAAACTCTCATGTATAATATACATATTACATAATATTATATCGTATAATAAATATGCATACCTACATAACTGTATTATATCTATATACCTACTGAAATTATTATACCAAAACATCCAATTCTGATGTAGTGTTACTACTTTATAAACTGTATACATTTAGTAAATATAGAAGAACGATCATGATAAAAAGTAATTATAGGTTATTTTTTACAAAAATTATGGCTATTCTAGTTATATTCTTCCAGAATGGGCCAGCGGCCTAGCTCCTTTGAAAAATAATACATATTGTCTTAATACGCGATCTTATTTAGACAATATAACAGAATATATTGTAGGTATATTAGTAATTCAATTGTGTTTTTATGTGCAGTATTAAAAAGTGTAATTCTGCGGTATCTATATATTTACAAATGTTGTCATTACGACAAGTACACTCTTCGCC
Source organism: Pentalonia nigronervosa (assembly GCA_014851325.1). Taxonomy (NCBI): domain Eukaryota; kingdom Metazoa; phylum Arthropoda; class Insecta; order Hemiptera; family Aphididae; genus Pentalonia; species Pentalonia nigronervosa. The sequence goes on along the minus strand of JACXSJ010000891.1, from coordinate 100,995 downwards.
TATAATAGTATATAGTGTACCATGTGTGTACTATGGCATGTAATTGAAGTTGACGTGACACGAAATATGTATTCTTTATTTCTTCTCCGTCAGAAAAACACATTTTCTATCATAGTGTACAATACATTATATGAATATACAATGTAATATTATACATACGGAACGATGTGTACAAGAATGGCTGAAGCAGCGTGCAGGAGGTACACCACACAATAACGCGCCGTCAATAATTTATATCGTCATATTATAATATACCGTTATTATACCTATGCTTATACGGTGTCGAGACTCGCTCGAAATGGATCATAACTAGTAGGTATAGATAGATGTATTATATATTATAATATGTAGTGAAATATTCAAATATTACAATGAGCCGAAGAAGAGATGCGACGGCGATGACCAATATAATATGCCGTCGTCTGCACGGATGCGCGCGACGTGAATAGAACGTGCGTTTACCTACCTACGTGTGAAGTTCTTTACCTATACGCCTTTATTATACATCAATTTTATTAAATTATAATATATAGTCGTATTATAATACAATATGCAAAGTGTATACGTATATGTGTCTATATAGCTGTCGTGTGGATTAAAACGCGACCCAGACGTAATAATAATCGAAAACCCAAGGTCTAAATACCCGTGTACAACACACTCGCACTGACGACGGGCGTTTAAATGACAAAGAAGAAACCGGTGTAAAATTGAATATTCATGACGCCGGCAACAGCAGCAACGGTGTACGATTCGCGGTCGTGTTCGTGTGCCAAACCACCGCCTTCTATAGACGTCGCGGAGAGAAAGAGAAAGATTAGATGGTGTGAAAAGAAAAGCGTATAATATATTTGCATGGCATGCCTATATGTATGTATTATATAGACCGGTACATGCGGCGCGTGTTATAATTTTAATCGGAACGACCGAAACGAGAGAGAAGAAAAAAAATTGCGATTTATATATACACGCGACGATATGTACGATAGAAAATATAATACGATACACTACTGGCACTGTCTTAATAAACACGCGACGGGATAAATCAAGCACATCTAATTAAAATGAGAAAAAATACGAGAAAAACGTACGACGACGACGATAATAATCAGCGGGGAATGTGTCGTGATGATATTTTCTATTCGGCAGTGGTGCCGGGTCGCACATGGGTGGCGTACGCACCGAACAGACGACGTCGTCCTATAAATTATCGTGCGCCGCCCGCGTGCGTGCGTGTGTGTGATGTGTAAATATAAATATAAATATTCTGCTTTGAAGAGCGCCAAGAAGCACCACCATAAGCGGCGGTGGAACGAGAAGACGGCTCGGATAGAAAGAAAATGTAATAGGAAAAAAAAATATAAAAACGAACCCGACAGAGCGCAGTAGAGGGTCTCAACTTCGGCGGAGGTCGTGCGTATGTCTGAACCGTGTTTGGCGTATTTGTATATAGGTAGAGAGAGCACACTACACACACATGTCATGATTGTGACGTGTATACAATATTGCACCTGTGTCCGTATTGTTATTATCAACACTCCGTATATAATATAATAATATATATATATTAGTATATACCCATAATATAATATGGAGGTTTTACCTGTGAAAATTAATGACGACGTTATGGCCGCCTTCGACGACACTATCGGCCCGTAATTGACACGTTATCGGTAATCATTTATAATTTATTTGTACGGTTACGAACGGCTGATTACACAATCTCCGATGAGTCTCATCTATCCGACGACTGCCGTGCGTCCGGTTTTCTAAACGCAAACATGTGACTTATTATTTATCGACGTAACTAGGATGGTCAAGTACTCAGGTTAGTAGAGGTTTCTACTTGTTATCCCTCCCGATCACCTGATCAAAATCAAAATACTTGAATAAGTTGAAAATCATAACATATATCAGCCATCAGGTCGACTTTGACCTAAAACAGATTTAGTGGTCTAACTATTATAAATACAGATAGAGAGCTGTGTCTAATAAGATTATCGATATTCATATTTTATTTTTAAGTTTTATTTATTTTTTCATGAGGTGAGACGCTATTATTCTGAAGTTTATTTACAACTTTAATTTTACTGTACATCATTGCTGTGACCTGTGACTACTAAATTTTAGTGACGCTCATAATGGTGTTGGGTGGGGGTGTTAGGATTTTGCCCCCTATGGCTTATTTTGAACTTTGATTTTCTAAGACTAGCTTATACAACTATTAAATCCTAGTTACGCCCATGAATTTACTACATATTTTTATGGCTTACGCACGGTACACGTAAAGTCTCCGCGAGTCTCAAACCATCGAATCATTTTATGAAATCGATTAGGCTTAACATATTATAGTTGTACGGGATAATCGACGGCCCCTGTTTCGTCTGGTGTTGTTTTAACTGTTTCTCTCATTCTCTTTATCTTTTTCGGGTATAATCTATTATCCATTGCAATAACTTTTACTCTTTATATGTATTTTAATACATAATAATATATAGGTATACATTTTACGCCTGTGTAAATACATACTATAAGTATGTATAAAATAATATATATTATTCAATATCCATATTATAGTAAGTTGTGCGTTTTAAATATTAATATACGTTTTAGACGTGAGAACTGACTATATGGGTCTGCGCCTAAGTCTTGTTTTTCGAAAAACAAATGACGATTTATCATTTTTTCGAGAATCAAGAAGACGCGTGACAAAATTTAAATTTATTGTCGTACCTATACTTCCCGCAGAATTCTCATGCATATGTCACCTTAGAGCCACACATATTAATAATAATATGTATTAACATACAGGTGTCGGGCGGTTGAAGAATATTATTATTTCCAGATTGTTTGCTTATGTATCTTATATAATATTATTATATAGTCCGCATGCAATTATTTATAATTTATTATAAAGATTGTCTTTCATTTATTAATTACGTGGTTATCAAGCATCAGCTCCTCGCCGTACCACGTCTGATTCGCATTAATTTTTCAAGTGAGATTATAATTATTGTTTTAAGGTTACAAGAATCCATTGCTGTCGGACTTCATTATTATTAATATTATTTAAACCAATTCATTCAAGTTTCAAGTCGTTCTTGTTTGGACGTGTCTGTCAGTTTTAATATAAAATATGTTTTAGTTAAAAAAAAACTCATGTCATGGTGATTTTGAAGGGCCATTCTTTGTAACACTACAGGTTATTTCTTTTGGTCTTTGATATAGTTAGAAAATTAAAATGTAAAGAATAATGTGGTTTTGTTCCTGGATGAATCATTAAAATATATTTTTTAATGATTTAAACCATGAAGTTAGTATTGTATGCAACGTTTCGTTATATGTTACAACGACGGTCAAAGAATAAATTCTCCAACTAATTATAGGTATAGAATTATTATTTTGTAATAACAATGTTATGTATGTATAATGTATATATATTTTATAGATACTGTAAGAAAAGAACTTGAGATAAAAAATATAATAATATTTTACGAATACATAAACATCAAAAAACTATCCAATACACTCTCGTACAATATTGTATGTATATATATATAAATCTATCTTAGAATTATTGACGAATGCTCATTACTTTACATTCTAGAGCCTATAGAAAATGTTTTTTATATAGATATAATATTTATAGAACATATGGGTTTCCGTGCATTTTTTTTTATCATTCGCTTATCTTGTATAGAGTAGTTTTCAAGTTTTTATGCTTTAGGTCCATATATAGTCGATAGATAAGTCTAAAAAAACAATTTCCCACTTCCGTCAAATCCTTTTCGAGAACGATGCGTTTCACAATAAATGCGAAGAACAACTTTTTTTATGACTATTGACGAACTGAATGTAATAATAATAATAAAATATAACGTTGAAAATTTAAATCCACATTTCGAATAAAATCATAACTATTTTTTGCAGTGTTTGATTTTGTTAAATGTTATTTTAATCTATATCGTGTTATTGGCTAAAAATAGTTGACGTTATTCGCCTTTCTGATCATTGAGTTTATTTTATTTCTCAATTATATATATTATATACCAATGAAGACCATACTGTATATATTTTGATTTTTGATATTGACTATAATATATTCAGTTGAACATTTTGATTGGTTTCTCTGAATTTTGTATTGCATTCGCATTTGAATCTATAAAGCATAATATTAATGCATAAATATTATAATAATATTCACAGCTCAATATTTTACACGTATTGAATATGCATGTATCAACTCATTTTTTAATATTATTTGATTTAATTGTAACTCGCTGAAAAATTATTTTTCCCCTATACCTATCGTTGGATAGGTGTTAGGTATCACCATTATTCCCGGTATATAGATGCGCTTGTAGGCAAGAGGGAAGGCAAACAATTAAGTTTATTTTTTGACATGTAATTTATCACACTTCCGGCGTACACAGGTCTTGTGTCGATTTTGTACTATACAGTGACATTTTCAATTAATATCACCCGGGCCCGTTTCTGCTTCTAAAATGTCAACTTACCCTCCAAGCCATCTAATTAAAGGGACTTTTGTTTATACATGCGAGACACCCCTGGGTGTTAATTATAGATTGCATTGTCTTATCCGAAATCCCTATAGTGTCAGGCATTTGCTACTGTTGATCATTTTAATGATATTATATGGGAAATGTGTCAACTGGAAATGCATATTATAGTGCAGATGTTTTGAAAATCTAGACAACCGACTGAAAACATCTACTTTAATCCCTTAAACACAATGCAAATATTAACAATATCAGAATATAATCTCATTTGGAGTTGAATGCTTTTTGACGGATCTATAAGTATTAATATAATAATGTTGAAAAATTGAAAAATGAAATGTTCAAGTGTCCCCTACAACGGAGTTTCTTTTAATTTTATTCACGTTGTGACTCGACATAATATTCACTGTTCATTTATTGCTTTATCCATTATAATGTCTCTGGGCTCTGAGTAATGCTCTCCGAATAACGCTTTTAATTTAAATAGGAATCCCAAAAATACAGACAAGTATAGTACTACAAAACGAAGACGCTGCAAAACCGTTGGCATTTTCACAATCTTTATGAAATGTTCAAAGTCTGACATTTTTGTTTTCATTAACTAATATGGCATTCTTAATTTTTTTTCAATTAAATTTAAATTAAAGAATGGGGAAAAGAATAGGTAACCGCCTGCTGTACAATTACAGTTGTAGGTGTCGAGTGTATTTCGTCATTGAGTAAGTCCCTATAATGAATGTGTTAAATTTGAATCCAATGATAAATCATTGCATACGAAAAACGATTCTGAACCAAGATGGTCTGCCAGCTTATATTATCTTAAGTAATTTATTTTACTACTAGTTATACGGTAGGTTAAATTATTTTTTGCCGAAAACATTGCTTTTAAAATTGTCATTGTGTGTATAAAGTATAATAATATACTTTAAAAGTTTCAAGTATTCAAGAATAATATTTTTAAATTACAACAAAATAATTAAAATCTGTATCTTTGTTTAATATCTAATTTCATCAAAATTTCAACTTAAAATGTCTTTAAAAAAATGTTGTTTCTATCTTTTGTTTAGAATTTTCAGTAATAGTATGAACCACTCATGAGGAATCTTTTATTACATTTTCAATGTTTTTATAAAACAAATTTTGTTTGATTAATATAGAAAAAAAACTAAAAAAAATTCGAAAATGTCTATAAAAAGTTCAAAATGAGTCAAAATATTTTTAAAATTATACCATGTATAGAAAATGCTAATGTAACATTTGAGGAAAATTTAAAGTATCCACGGTTTTTCATTTTTGAGTTACACCAAAAAAACAAAATCTATTTAGTAAAAATCTAGCTTTGCATAGAAATTTCTCGTTTTTTCTCTTGTTTTTTGTTTTTTCTTATAGATACTTTTTAAAAAATACTGAGAATTTTTTACTTCCTCTAACAAAAAGTACCAACTAGATCCCATTTGCTACCAAAAACTACTCTCAAAGTTGAAAATCCAAGTATTTTTCATTATAAACACTGTCTTTAGACACAAAATTATTGTAAAATCAATACATTCATCTGCTCAGAGTTTAAAATAGTAACACATTTGTAAATGTTAAACTATACGTGATGTGATCCCAAATAGAAGTCGTTTGTTATCAATACCGACTATACGTCGATATATTTATATTTTCTCTTCAATTATTAATCGTCTTGCATGACAACCAATATCTATGTACCTCTACCTATAACAAAAAGAGGTCACGGTAATATATGATTCATCAGTCTAAGTAGTGAGTTGACTGTTTTTTGTCATTCGATATACCAAATATTAAGTCTATGGCTAAAATTAAAATTATTATAGATATGACACATACATTATTACATACGATGTATAAATATAATTAATTTATTTTTCCCTGTTTAATGCATTAGTATGCCCATGTTTAACTGGTGTTAAATATAATATATATCTAATCATTAAACAGAGAAACTTGGTATTTCATTTATTTATTAATAAACATCGTGTCGTCTCCGTCAACCATCACTACCGAGACTACTGTGCAGTTTGGATCGTGTCGCAAGGTGTGCAAAAATGTTACGAATTAAAAAATTAAAACTGTATCATAATATTTGTATAATATTTATATGAAACAGATAATCTTATGTGATCGTATTATAATCGAGTTAAAACTTAAAACACATTTAAATAGTCAATATCATTATACTCTTCGTAGTTAATCGTTAGGGTTAAAAATATTATGTTCCTAATTTTTCAAAAAACGTGTTTATTATACTTGGTAAAGTTTGATAGATAATAGTATAGATTATATACATATAATATTATCACGTAGAGCATCTCAAAATCATACAATTTATTGCATTACGAACTGTGCATTTGCTGGTGACTTGTGTGAAACTGCTTGTTGGCCATCCCTATTCGTATATTATACGTATAGCACAAGTCCCGAGTCGATGTAGATAATGCGGATACAATGTTAACAAACTGACTTATTGTGAAACGTACCTACACTATATGTTTCATCGAAACATATCGATAAAGTTATAAGTGTTATTATTGTTATTATTTTTATTTTATGATTCCCCGTGATTATTTACCATAAAACCCACTTGATTCCATTCGACGATATAAAAATAATTACGCTATAACAGTGGTATAAACGTTTCTATTGATGTTCAGTTTGAAATTTAAAACGCGTTTAATAATATTATAATAATTCGTACTCTCGGAAATTACTCATTTCCCTGCGTCTTTGAAAAATATTTCTCAACAAGTTCTTTGTGTACGTCCGACTGCACTCGGCGGTGACATCTTCATCTCAACGACTCTGTTGTTTCAACCCTAAAGCTGTATAATATACTATCATATACGTATTATATTGTACACAATTAGCGAGTGCTATAATATATATACTTATATATGTTTACAGATCTGCGTTTTCGTCCATCGCATTTAATATGCAATTTTAATATAATAATATCTGATGTATAGTAAAGTCGCAATAGTACCTATACCTTCTATATATTATGTGTAATATATAATAATATATACTGTGTAACTCGAGACGAGCGAGCTCGACGAAGGAAAGAATAAAATACATACCCATAAGGCCATAAATATATATAATCTAAAAGGATAATCCTTCGTTTCATATACAGGGTGATTCATCGAGCGCATCTTCATTTATTCATTGATAATGAATTTATATTTATTCAAATTCTGATTTTTGAAATTTTTATATACACTTACTTAAAGATCATATTTTCAAGTTATTGAGATATGTTGCACTGTTTAAGCAGTTATCCGTGGCGATACAAACTTCTGTTTTTCAAATAAAAACCTCATGCTTAACTATAAATTATGTAATGAATAACTTTTTAGACAATTTGAATTTCTTTAGTACAAAATTCGAACTTAAGGTTTCTCAGTTATTAAAATTTTTATACAAAAAATAATAATAATAAAATGATTTTGTATAGAAATATAAAATAGATATTGGATAAAATATTCAATAAAATGGATAATATTGAATCTAGTGTTTATTATATTTGTACATTAGAATATATAGATGTTGATAGATTAATATAAATTACTAAAATGTTTAAGTCACAATAACTTTCATATTTTTAAAACAAACCCACTATATCATGAACTTATTATCCTTAGTGCACAATTTAAATAACTCAAAAACTACTTGTTCGAATTTGAATTTTGATTGGTATGTCAATATTTTCAGAAAAATTTTCAAATAAATAATTGACAGTTGAAAAGGGAGGTTCTCATTTGAAAAACAGAAGTTTGTATCTCCACAGGACATTTCTTATAAGTATGTAGTACAAAATAAACTCAAGAATTTGAAAATATAGTATTTAAATAAGTAGGTATACTTAAAAATTCCAAAAATCGGATTTTGAATATCTGCAGTATTGAAGAAAAAGTGGCATGACCATGCCTGCTGAATCACTCTGTATGATATATATTATGTATAGTGTGAGACCACCGCCGAGTGGTTGAGAGAGCTTTCGAGCCTCAGCCGTGGCAATAATATATAACGTACGGAGCCGCGTAAACGATATACTGCGCGATATGGACCCGCCTGTCGTCTCACTGACAGTTTCACTCGGAACAATTCCCGTCGGTCTCCTGGGATGGCAATGTATATATTAAACCCGGTCCGATTTCCTCTGCAGCGCATCATATCAAAAATATATTATTATTATATTTATAATGCGCGCACCACCGCCCGAGTTCTATCGTATCATTCTCGGGCCGACAAATTCGTGTATGATGCGATATTATAATATAATATGCATAATATTATTATATAATATACGTACTTCGTGTGGCGACCGACGACCTCGGACCGCACGTCAACGATTTATTATGACCGATTTGTTTGATAAAATGCACGTGCGTGCCTACCGGACGGGTTAGCAGCCGGTATTCTAGTTACCTATAGGCATACTGGTCGAACGAATTGGACAAAGCTTCACATTATATATTATTTTTATATCTAAACGCACTTATGATATTATTATACTGTAGTATTGTTTTATAAGCTTTGACCATTACAACGTCGGCAATACGCACGTCCGTCGTGTTTGTAGGACGTTATTATTATGTAATAATAGCATATCTGTGAGTATATCCGACAAGTCTATTAGACGACTTGTATGATAACACGATAATAGATAGTAATAACACCGTAGTCCTCTGCAGTGTGGTAATGGGCGCACGTCGAGATACGGGCTAGTGGTCTTACCCTGTCGACCGACACCCAAGCGCGCGCGCGTGACGAGTGACCGAACCAGTTCCCGGCTGTCAATTATTATTAAAATATCCCTCCTCGAACCCACTACGAGTCGTGTCCTCTACGCGTGTGCCTTATAAAATTGTGTTTAACACGGCCGCAGCTGACATTTACATATAATATTTCATGACGTGTACAATATTATCGTCACATGTATTATCACATGTACGAAAGACGCGTCTTGCGGGTACTGGTTTTATTTTATAATAATATCCACTACCTAAGTCCTGCCGCCACCGTCCGGTATGACAATTAAGTTGCCGTGACGGGAATATAATAATAATAATAATAATAATAACGTGTTGTTCGTCTTCCAAGTTCAATTCTCGTATATTATAATTCCCATTGGGGACCGAGTTCCGTCCCGATATAGATATGCGCCCACCCACGCATAACACGCGCGGCCTAACGAAACCGTCGTGCGGCGGCGGTATATGCTTTACGTGTGCGTGTGCGCGTGGCGGTGTTTCAGAGATAATTTAAAATTGAGGTCAAAAACTCCTGTATAATGGCTATTGTAGTATTGCATGTGTGCGTACTATAATATTATAAAGTAAGTAGTATACTTACCAGTTGTACCTTGTCGATTATATTATTATGAGGACAACTTCAATTTCTGTAGCTCTCGTCAGAGTACCTATATTATAGTCTATGCCTAGGTTATAGAAATAATTAACCGTACGCAATCTGTACCGTTGAGCAATATGCTAATTAAAAGAAAATATTCGTTGCACGGCAATTGTAGCTATTTATTTATTTTTATTTAATATGCTCTATCGATTTACTCATTATTTACACAATATATAATATATAATATGAGTATGCGGGTTTTTTTGCGCTCTTATATTATAATTAAGTTGTATATCACATTATTACATTGAATACGAGTATAAATTATATTTTTAACATGTCTTTGTATCTTCTCTTAATATTCAAGTTCAAAAAAACTGTTCGTGTATATTGTTTACGAGTTAATCACATTGCTAAAATGTGCATTTCAGATCATTATCGGAAAACACAATCACTTTCAAGTTACAACGTTACAATTATACCCATTATGGTATATACTATATTATATTATGTGTGTACAAAATATTATGTGGGTAAACCTACGCCTTGTGAATTCAAAGCATTTATACACTTACGTGCGTATTTGTGTCTATACAACTTTTCCCATGTCCGGTATATGCAATATGTTTTACACATAATAACATTTATATGTAGCCATGTAGGTATATACATACCTAATTCATGGAGATTTTCTGCTCACGCCCATTTTGAATCTCATCTTCTGCTGCTGCAACGGGTTCGCTTATAGTCATCGTCATCGCGGTCTTCACTCGTCGTCTTCGTCACCATCACTACAACATCTATGATTACGTATTATTCATGTTCAGCGCGTTTCACGCATATATATATATAATATATAGTATGTGTACGACCCATTGTTTCCCGATACAATGGTATATTTGCCATCAGAAACTCACGGAAAAAGAAACGCGTTCTACGAAGAATATTTATAAAATATCAAACGAAATTATCGTCGAAATCCATATGATACCCAACTACTTCATATCATATATTTTATATATAGTATGTATATACACTATAGGTACAGGAATAATTATATATATATATATATATAGAGAGAGAGAGAGAGAGAGAGAAATAGAAATTCATAATTCATATATTATGCACTTTGCGCAGAACATCACAAACTACGGTTACTGGACTAGTATATAAATTATATATTATAAATATAATGTACAAGTAATTCTTGTATTTATTATATATGCATTATATATACATTAATATTATATTAAAACTATTATTATATTATAATCTATAAAATACTGGACAATGGAGAGATAAATTCATCGTTTTGCATATGTTAAATATAAGTGTAACAACGAACTGTGCGATCGAATAAATTCGAAACATACGAGTTTGATGGTATACTATGGTCCATGAGTTGTTGTGGGTACCTATCGACATTGGGCGGCAACTCGAATGAAACCTTCATACTTGGACAAAACATCGTTGCCATCCGGTTTTCATTCGCAAAACCACATACGGTACACAGCGGTCCTATCTGCAGAAAATAGATAAATATTTACAATCGACCATTGTTATGTAACCGTCACGAATGTATTATGCTAATTGGTACGGCATAATAATAAATGCAGTGACGTAACCAAAGAGGGTGCACATTTTTTTTTATTATTATAAATAGTATGTTTTTAATAATTCAAAATTTCAAAACACACTTGAATCTAATTTTATTTTTTATAAACTTGTGGATTATGTATTGTAGCTTATATGAGTGTATCTAATAATAAATTGCCAACACAATATACTCATGCATATAGTGACTGGTAAGCAATATGACTATTATGATTATTAGAAAATCAAAATATTTACGAAAAACTTGAAAGTCTTTATCTATTATTTATGCGTATTCTTCTAATAGTATTAAAAGGAGGACACGCGTTCAAAATCCGCATGAGTTCTGTGTTTCACTCAAATACTATGTACTATACTGCAGTATAGGAAATGTCCATATAGTATTTACTCATTGTTGGTTTTCAACAACCATCATATTATTTTATGAAACATGTAATGATGTTTAAAAAATATATAAAATAATTTCAGCGAGGTGATGAATTTCCTTAAATATCTTGAATACTTGCCTAGATGGTTAGATGAGGTCATCACCTTAAAGCTGAAAAGGTTTTTTTTTTAAATTTCGCTCCCAGGCCCAAATTTTGAAATTATGCTACTATATTGACGGACTCTCGTGTTATATTATTTATAGTTATATGCACGCGCATTAAAATAAAATAATAATATGATTAAGATTAAATAAGGTATTCTGTAGTAGTATTTGCACCTATATATATGCGAAACGTCGAGAATAACAGCAGTAATACATAAAAAAAATATACACGAATTTTAAAACTCCGTAAACATTTGTACCCGAAAAATACAAAGTTTACATTAAAGATAAATAAATTACATGCATATAATCTCGACGCAGTGCATATATTTTACAAGTAAACAAAATAATGTACATGTGGTATCTTGGGAGGAGGGGCGACCGTATAATATAGATAGAAAGGCTCATGAAAATTGTATGTACGAATTCAAAAAAACGTGATGTTATATATGTATAAACATTTTGTACACGTGAAATTGTGATTAAATATGAATAAAATACAACTGAAAATACACCGAAATAAAAATAAAAACTATTTCTGTATAAAAATGTATATTTCTACAATACTTTTACACTGTCTATACGTTATATCGTATATTAAGTATTAAATGTCGCGGAGTATACTTTTACAATAGGTTATAGGTTCTGTCGTCGATATTGAATTAATATGTATTAATATTTATAGCATACACGTAACTTGACCATAATATTGAAGTAGATGGAATTAATTAATTAAATACTTATCCTATAAAATCGTCATCGACTATACGTGCGTATGATAAGTTGCTATATAAAGTATGTTGTCTACGCAAAAATCCTGTGTCAAGTCGTGAGTATATAATACAGACCTTCATATAATTGGGAGCTTTATGTGAAGTTGACACCAAATTTAAAATCGTACACTATTATAGATCGCAAATTTTCAGTCACGGTTTTAGTTACCAAAAAGGTCGCTCTAAATATCGACGAAATTTTAGTATTTCCACGACAAAATCCTGCCACGGAAGAATGAACCTCACACGCGTGACTAACTGCACGGCAGATAAAATATGCGACCATGTCCGACTTATCTAACAATTGTCAGGCATACAACATTTTTATTTTTTGAGGAACGCACATATTTTATATTATATTTATACATTAATATATTATGTAGGTTGAGGGTCACTTCTTGTTGTGTAATAGCAGTACCTACATATAATATAATATATATAGATATAATTCACATAGCGTTTGACTTTTCCATTATATCATTCGAGCACCGTGCATTAATTGGACGTGTATATATAAGTGCAAGTTTTCGTACTTTATACACAACACGACACACATCATTGAAGAATAAAATGCTATATTTTCAATTATATTTTTGATGATTTTCAGTTTCCACGGCAACCCGCCGCAAACAACAAACTCCACGATATTATTATTATTATTTCCCTCATCATTGTTGCAGCGATAATATATATTATATATATATAGTAATAATAAAATATAAGTTTTGGGCTACGGTATTTCCTTGCTGCAGCAGTGAAAAGGGTCGTCCTTCTCTTGCATCAAACATATATAATACTCTCTATATTTCATATTATATATATATATATATATACTCTGTTCATAGGGGAGTAGCTCTTGGCTTTTAATCAATCATCGTCAAATGGCGCGTCGTCCCTAACTACCACCACAGCCGATTTAGCAACATCTGACTTCCGCCTTTGAAGGTTCTTTCACACTGTGTATACGTGTTTACCTACTTCTATATATACAAGTGTGCGCAACGAACCAGCTTTGGTGCGAATAATTAACCCTCACAAGATTATCGTCGTACCAAATATATATTATATTATGCATATTATATTACACGCACGCGTCTATGAAAAAAATTATAATATTATATAGGTAGTATAGAAACGTATTCGAGGTTCTCCTCGTATATAGTATAATAATCGGTCGTGACTCGTGATGATGCCCTATCAATCACAGCGGTTATTGATATCGATAAAATAACGACAACAACAAAATAGTATAATGATAATAGAACAATGGCCGGCGGCAGCGAGTCCATTTGTTACAATAATAATATTATATTTTATATTACCCACGTCGATTTTAATCTACTGGTGAACGCGCAACGGGATACGTAAAAAGCCGCTTTATTACAATACATAGAATATTATGTATATATAGCAGGCCTAGTACATAATATATGATATATATTATACACACCTGTGTGATATTAAAATATAATATTAATAATTCCTCAATAGTCAACCGTGTGCCGTACAACATGTATTTGAGACAACGAAGAATAAAATTTACGAATTAAATTTTTCTTGTGTAGGTAACACTAAATAATAATATTAGATATTATTATTATTATTATTTTATATTGTCATATCGCTTATTATAATATGTAGCTATATAATATTATGTAGGTAATATATCTGTGGTAGCTAGTTTTATTTATTCTTTTGTTGTTATATTATTTCGTTTGTCGAATTCAATTTGGATTTTAAATGTACCGAAGCGAGCTTTCATAGTCCGTCAAACTGCCACGGCGGAAGTCTGTCACCTCTTTACCACGAGCGACGCGAAGGGAACAGGATGGGTTGTTAATGGAAACCAACAGACCGGAAACATCCAAGGAAATGGAAACGAGAAACTCAATAAACAGCCTGTAAATCGGGCGAGGAAATAAAAAAACCGACGTGAGGAGATGGCAATTTTTTATTTATTTATTTATCGCCCTAGGACCCAAAGGTCTCTTGTAAAACGTATTACCTTCGAAAACATATTAATTTTTTTAAACTAATCGTTAACGTCCGAGCAGTATTTTTTCCACGCTACGATTTTGATTTCCCTCGGGGATTTTTTGACCAGGGGTCATTTGAGGTTTTCCCTAAAAAAATAATAGTAATAACTAATAATAATAAAATGTACAATTATTATTATTAAAAAAAAAAAAAAAGATGATGGCTTTGATATGGAAAAAAGCTTAATTGGTTCAGACTGTTATATTTAGTAATCCTGTTTAGGTATGTCGAGGTTGTTGATAAATAAAAAAAGATTAATGGAAAAAATATTTTAATGTACCTTACGGTGAACCTACACGCTTAAAATTTTTTTATACTTTGGGGTTGTTGGAATCCGGAATTACACAGGACCGTTACCACCCCTCTGTATTAATTTTGTCCACGGCCGTAACCAATGCCATTAATTTTATTTTATACTTCAATTCGGTATAGAAATCTTTATCATCAATACGTACCTACTGTTAATAAGAAAAGCCTTTTAAAAAAAATTAGGGAAGTATTTCATTTGTATAACTTAATTTGACTATTGAAAAATAAATTATAATCTATATAGCTAGGTATATATCTTATCTACAGTTATTCTGTAGTTAAATATTTTTTAGCTGCGGTACATAGTAGTTATTAACAAAAAGTATACTGCAGTAACCATTAAGTACGATTTGTAAATCTTAACTTATGTACCTATACATAAAATTTAATGTATGTATATTTAGTTGATGTATACTTATAATATTAAATTATTTATAATTCCTCTACATTATTTACATCATTATTAAAACAGAAACTCAGATTTTATTAAATTTAGAAGTATCTAAATCTTTCCAATGACGTAAAAATATAAAAAAAAAGTTCAAGTTTTTTATTCATAATGATATAATATTCTTATTTTGATAACTAATGGTTCTTCAAACGAGTTGTCGGATAATGTTTCTATAAAAAACAATTTAAAAATAATATATTAAAAATGAATTCTTGTATTTGTTAAGGTATTTGAATTTTATTATGCCGTTTGTCTCTTGTTTATATTATAACCACGCCGTAAATTCTATATAACATGTTATTATTTGGTATGCAAATAAATAAAATTGAAATTAATCTTGGGTTAACTGTTAAATTTACATAGTTTGTTAAAATAAATGCAAAAGTAACGTTTTTTATCTATATATCTGATGTTTTTTTTAACAATAAACACTTATCAATACAATTTTCAAAAGAAAGTTAATATATTTCAATATAAGGATTTGATGCCGTACATGATATACTAAAATAGGCAATCTACCGAAATCGATATATTTGTACTACATACACTATAATTCTCGAATTCGTACTTATATATTTTAATGACCCAATTAATACGATAAGACAAAATTAATTATACAAAAGAACTGGGGATGTACGGTGATTAAAGTCATTTAATTTTATTTAATTACCATTATGATTATGATGTTAGATGTAGGTACCTACAATATCGTACCGCCATATCGTTTTAATGTTTTTTGAAACAGTGTTTTATTATAAAGTATTTATAATGAACTCAGCAATTGGACATTTTTATCGAAATATTATTTATGATAATGACGAAGTAACACGTGTTAACTTGACATTTTTTGTCAATTCGCTTAATTTTTATTCATTCAAAATAACATTTTTGTATTTGATGAATAGGTATATTCTATAATTTTAACTTTCCGAATATTTGTCCTTACTTTAATATATTTAGTTAAAAATATGTTATTTTATTATTTAGTATAAAAATATATAAGAAATGCTTTAAATGTATTGAAAAATTTGTATTATTCATTTTTAATAAATAATATTACCTACATTTATAATATCGACATGTTAATACGTTACAATTTTAGGGTTGATTGA
The DNA here is from genome assembly GCA_014851325.1 of Pentalonia nigronervosa. Classification (NCBI taxonomy): domain Eukaryota; kingdom Metazoa; phylum Arthropoda; class Insecta; order Hemiptera; family Aphididae; genus Pentalonia; species Pentalonia nigronervosa. Next base: position 84,271 of record JACXSJ010000891.1, on the reverse strand, counting down.
GTACGTCATTGCAGCCATATTAGTAATTTTTAAGTAATATAAAAAACACAGAACAACAATATTTATTAATCGTTATCATAATAGTAGCCGCCTATACCGTAATATGTATAGTGATTAGTGATAAGTCTTATAATTTAAATAGGAAAATTCTTTCGTGCATATAGTTATGTTCTATAATAACGCGTTTTGAAAGTATTTTAATAACTCTAATACTACATAGTTAATATATTTTAATGTTTATAATACATTAGAAGATGAGTGGGGGCAATCCTTAGATTGCTTCATGACCAACCTTGGCTTTTTATTTTATTTCTATCCTAAACGACAGAATCTCATAATCTTTATGGTAGTTTTATTTTATCGCGTTAAACCAAATACCTAATAAAAAAAGATGATTGTTTGTTTAAAATTGTATAATATACTGATAGCTGTAACTTTAAGAATGTATAATTTTCTCATTATATCTGTGAGTTATTTGAAATAACCTACTATTACATAAAAACAACGGGGAAAATAGTATATTATACGTCTTCCCATTTAAAATTAGTGAGTAGAACGATCATTTATTATAATATATATACTAAGAGTACACGAGAAAGGGCTCTATAGATCATAGTATACATGAACACATAAACATATTAATATATTATATACTATATACAGGGTGTGATTCACTGATTCGCTTCACCAAACATGCCATAACCCCATTTTTTCTTTTTATAATGATTTTGTCTAATTTTTGATTTTTTGAATTTTTAAGCATGCTTAAGGACTAGATTTTAAAACACTTAAATTTATTATGCAATTACTAAGGAGTATCCTGTGACGATACAAACTTTTTAAATGAGAACCATTCTTTTTATTGTAAATTGTTAGAAGAAGATTTTTTTTTATTTTATTTGTTAAATCAAAATTTGAATGAGTAATTTTAGAAGTATTATATTACACTTTAAGTACTAACAGTCCACGATAACAGGTTTAGAAGATATGTGTATTCAATTATGATGATTTTAAAATTATAATTATTAATATAAATTATTATATATAATTAGCACTAGACTAAATATTACACCTATTTTATATATTTTGTAAAACTATTATAAAAGACTATTATCCTTAATAGGTTCATAAAGTTTAATAAAACAAAAACCACTCTTTTAAGTTTCGATTTAAATCCACATTTAAAAAAATCATCTGATTAACAAATAAAAATAAAAGATTATGATTTTCATATGAAAATGCAAGTTTATGTCGCACAGGATACAAGATATTCTTTAAATAATATTAACATTTTAAGTATTTGAAAATTTAACATTTCCAAAAATCAGAATATACATAAATACTTATGTATTATTGAAGAACATGAAAGAGGGTGAGCGTGTTCTTTGAATTAATCTGTACATGTACAACGAACGAGATTTACCCTTAAACTGAAAATATTTCGTATAATGCGATTGCTACTGTTTGCACGTGTAACAAGCCGGGTGATATATCCCGAAAAACTATTTGATCGTCAATTGGGTAGGTACATATTATTATGTACCCCGATGATCGATTTTACCGAAATTTAATTGAGCGTATACCATCCATGTGTATATATAAGATATATATACTCGTACTGTATGTACTGTGTATATGCACTAAACAATACTGCATGATAATATATTTAAAAAAAATATTCGTAAAATATAAAACAGTATCCTAGGTAAATATTTATTACTCATTATTTAACGCGATTATATAGTTTATAGATAATACTTTAAATATTGGTTGCGATAGAAACGATTGAACAAGTATATTTTGATGTTTACATATATTATTATGATACATCACCATGATTTAATATGCTGACCCTGAGTGCGATTCAACAGTGTATACCTATTTATACCTATAACATTTGTGACTAACGATAATTTATTGTTTCCGTAACTACAGTACACACATAATAATATATGCAGATGGATATTGTATAAAATTAATATTATTTTGCGAATAACTTTGCAGAGGCTGTATATAGTCTTATAGATGGAATTGATTGAGAAATTAATCACGTATGTGATCCTATATGCTATATGCTATACCTAAACGCACATCGATGATCCAGTCCGGCGCAAAAACCTGCCCCCGAATACCTATACATGGATATGTACTTAGATATTATATACATTATTGTATATTATGCAATGCGTGTTGGTCTCGTTTGTCTGTTATTTCGATCCGCTTTCGTACTTTAAATGTATATACTTCCTACTCGTCGTATATTATAAATTCAAATTGATTCCGCGTAATCCGCCGCTGCTGCTACTGCTTGTCGTCGTCGTACATAACATTATCCTTTTATATATAATATGATTTTATAATCTGCCACTGTTCGCATAAGGACCACGACCCGTTTAAGGGCCAGTCCGTCGCGTCGCGATGGCTCGTAACGTGCTTACTGTTATAAATGCAGCCGTCGGCATATTAAATATAACACTGTGTAGTGTAACACTATTACACTACACTCCTATATATTGCACATTTGCACACTTGCGCATATCCCGCACAGCAGGTGGTACCACGTACCTAACTTACTAACCGCGGTCTTGAACCACCTCAATCGTATACCTAAATAAAATATAAATATTTTAAAATTATTATTACGTATTGTTACTTTAATGAATGTGCGGTGGCGTGTTTATTTTTTATACATATTTTGTGTTCTGTTCGTTTCCGGCACGGGGTAGTTCCAAGAATGATCTTAAAAAAAATCATACTCGCGAGGGCAGACTGGTGCAATATTAAAAAACTGTGGACTAGATTTTAAAATGCCAATTTTTGAAATGTCAAACAAATTTACTATCCGCCGACTTTTGACTGAAAGTCTAATATTGCTGCGGAGGGGGAGGATAGTTTCACATCCCTTCGGCTCGTCCTATTTCAAATCTGCAGTTATCGCTCGTACATAATATAATATTAAATATTAATATAGGAAAATATCGCGTAGGGCAGCATAAATCTACAAAGTTGCTGACATGCGCCTTTCTATTTTATCGTGGTCTTAACGTTATTATTTTTAATTTGTATGTCTGTGATAAAACATCGAGTTTTTCGCAGCAGTCGGTCAGCGACGGAGACGGCGGCGGTACTATGACGCGCGCGCGGGTACGGAGACTAAAATTCAATTTGCTTGGCCGGTTCGCGGAGCACAATGAGACGCAAAATTGCAGCGTGCAATCATCGCGACCATTGACGAGCAGCGGCAACAGAAGCGACGAGAATATTTCGAAAATCTAATTACACGGAAGGTCGCGCGTGCCGCCTCCGCCGAGATATACTATAATAATATTATTATCGCAGTACGCGAGCGTACCTCAAGCGCGTACTATCTCGTTTGACGTTATTATATTGTAATATTTTTTGTCATTGTCGTGTCGAAATGGTCGCGGTGGTGATTACGGTATATGGTATACCTATGGACCGGGTGCAAGATTTTCGCGCGTTTTTATAGTTCCGCCATCCGGCGATCGAACATACGTACACCGTCGTCCGCCACCCACCCACCCACCCACCCACCAATTCTTCTACCACTCCGCAAACGTGTTCTCGATTTAAACGTCGTTAATATTAATGGGCACCGTAATAGTACGTCGAGAAACGGCTGTCGAGGACCTCACGGGCGATCGCGTACGTGCGTGCGTGCGTCAGCGTCTGGCGGCCGAGTACATGTTGTTTTTTTGTTACGATATTATATTATATTATTATATATTATATGTGTGTTGTCGTGTACACGCACACACACACGTATGTATGTATGTATGTAAGTGTGTGTGTGTGTGTGTGTGTGTGTGTGTGTATAATAATATTACGTGGACCCCGCCGATGTGAATATAATATACATGTATATGTATTATTACGACGACGTCCGCGGCGCTGCTGCAGTGTGCATGTAAATATATTCGGCCGGTATCCCGCATGGGCACACATCGTTAAAAATGAAAAATCGCCCGTGACCCGAACTGCTGTCTGGCCGTCGGTATCGTGTGTTTTGTGTTCGTTTCTAAATTGGTAAAAAAATATACATAGTGTGTGTATGTATGTGTGTTACCGTCGTACACAAAGGTAAAAGCGAGATTCGAGTGTATATATTATTATAATATAATAAAACATATAGTTTATAGACGATGATGACTGCGACCGTGTATGCGCCCATATGTGCGTGAGCAACTATGTTTTATTTTATTATTTTTTCCCCTCCTGTTAAACCTTTCGATAAATTTTGAGAAAAGGATATATATTGTTAATACAATGAAACCCGATGTAACGTTACTATTTTACCTTTTTTTCTTCTCTCTGTCCCTTATCTGCAGTCTTTAGTGTCACGCGCACGACGACGCCCTCGCACACGTCTAATTCAATTATCGTGATTTTTTCCCCTTTCCTCGGACAGTTTTTAACAATAGACCACAAAGTGTATTTATGTTATTGAATTTGTCTCTCTCATTTTTTTTCATCCCGACTCTTTCTCTCTCCCCTCTCTCCCACAACTTCGGTCATCGCCTCTCTCATCTGTCCCGGTGACGGCCACCGGAGCACTTACCCCATTTTCATGAAAAAATAAGTACTCGACGACTGAGGCGGTGCGCAGCTGAACAAATAGTCGTCACACACACTCACTCGTGTGCACTGTACTCGTCGGCATCGTGTGCATACATCGTCATATTATAAATAATATTATTTATTCGTTCGAAAAGAGTTTTTAAGGGCGGCGCGAAAATCGACGTTGAACACGTATTGAGGATTTCGGGACCGTGTGACGGCTATGACAAAAAATATATTATTTAGACGACGATGGGAATTCGAGACATGTGTCGCTACCCTCTTGGCGTATTTGATGTATATATATTATAATGTATGGTTTTAAAGCTCGAGAATTATGCTTTTCCACAACATGCTGCAGATTTCCTAAACGCACGAGACTATAAAATCATTAAAGTATATGTTTAGGTTAGGTATGTAGCATTATGCATAATATCATAAACGTTTTGTTTTTATACTATTAGTATCTATTGAACAATACTCTTCTTCATTAAATTAAAATGTTTATATGTGCATAGCTGTGTAGTTACATTTTATTTAAATTTCATATTCGTGGATTGACAAAAGTTAAAATATAATGTGTAATCCGAACCACGGTCTAGATGTTATACAAATTCTCGAAAATACAATAATATAAAATACAAATATTTTAAATCAATTATAACTATCGTTGTTTATTCCTTTTACACTTTACAATGGATTTTACCCGAAATCATAATCAAATAACCTGCGAGTAGTTTTGAATCATATATAATAAATGCTATTGTTACGGTCCGTTGTTATATCAGTATTGGTTTAATTTTTTTTCCAAAGGGAGTGCACGTTATTAACGGTCAGCGATGCCAGTCACCACTAAAATGTTTCCGAGTAGATATTGTGAATTATTTAAACACCCAGTGATGAAGACAATGCGAGCACGGAAGGGTGAAAAAAGAATTCGTCACGTTCGTGTATCTACCTACCGCACGTCATCCGTCAAAATAAATAATTGCTAACCGTTCCCGGGGTGGTCTGGAAATATTATTGAGGCGTATGGCGTTAAGTACTTTAGAAAAATATCCAATAGTCCTGTGTACATTGAACGACACCACAGAAAAAAACAGGCCCACTGCACGTGAATAAATTTACTGCAACTTTTGTTCTGGACACAACTACAGTGTATGTACCAAATACTTACCAGCTACCAGTCACCAATCTATGATGTGAAGGAACAGTTCTAGGCGTACCCGTTTTTAGTCTGTTATTACTTTTTATATAAATATACAACGCACAGCCTTATATTATGGAAATTATAGTTTCGATGATTGTATTAGTTTTATTTATTCGTTGGCATCGCGGTTAATACCTGCATAGTATGCGGTTAATGTAATAAAATTGAAAACAGATTTAATTTGAAAAGGTTACATTTTTCGAGTACAAACGGCATTTGTACGAATTGATTAATCACGAAAACGACTGTTGAATTAATTCGATTCATTTAAATGTATAAACATTGTGCAAATACTTATTTTATGTATAATTTATTATGCATACCTATTATATTTTATGTGTGCGTCTGTTCTATATTATAACGACTACGACCGTGTTTCAACATATTGAATTTGCAAAGCGTGGCGATACATATTTTAGGATGGCTGTGCCCATATTATATTAATTGTTATTCGTCTCGATATCCGGTGTCCAGTTGGTTTCCGCGCGTCGATGGCTGCAGATACAAATATCAGCGCATTCCCCCAGTAAAATATTGTGTTAAGAGATCTGACTTATATAATATAAAAATCCAATGCCAAAGCTAATGATTACTTTTTTTATTCGTCCTAAACGTTGGCTGCTGCTGTAGTATACTATTACATTGTCAATCCCCAAAACTTTAAGGGTGGAGATAAAAAGAAAATCAATATCTTATACCTATATATATACATATCACAGCACTGTATTATATACTGCAGAGAGTGACTCAAAATTCGGTCTTGTTTTTCTTTGAGAACTGACAAACTTAATATCGGAGGGTGACGACACTTGTGAAAGTTGCGTGTGCGTCATCAAAACCATTCTATAAAGCTAACCGCGTGTCACAATACAACCGCTCGTGCGTACTTCCAAACAAAAATCAAACCAAATATTAATATTTAAACTACAAAAGTTAAAAACCAATTTCAAGTTGTTCGAATATCGTTCTCGTGCAGCCGTAGACCGTATATATACAGTACATTATGAGCGTGGTTAAGTAGTTCGGTTCTTCAAAATGCTCGTATATGTATATATTAATTAATATATTATACATTTTCATATTATAATCTGATGTCCCTATGTGATTTTGAATTTAAAAAAATTACGTGCTCTTGTATTATTTAAAAAATATATAACGGAACTATAGGGGAAAAACATTTTGTAGCTTTTAAATTTCACTAAAAACCTAATTTGGAAGGACTAAAAGCTAAATACCCCTTGCAGAAGGATTACAACGGTATTAAATTTAGTTGTTTAGGGGGTGGGTTGAATGAAATATTAAAGGATCACGTCATGTAACTTAATTTAAAGCACAGGTGGCTCAAACGGGATGTAGGTTTTGACAAATACATTCTGCGCTCGGTATACCTAATTATCCATTTAATGGTAAGTGCGTATTAAGAACGGTGACAGTAACCGGCAGGACTACACAAGTATCTTAAATTGCCTAAATTATATAATAATACAATTAACTTTACATCGCACTATAGAAACACATTTAAAGTATATATTGTATCCAATATCTATTATACATATATTATATAAATACTCGTACTTATATAATCGTACGCAAAGTGTATACCACATAGTTGTATTATACATTATAAAAATTAAATCATGACATAGTTTGTAGTCGCAAAAATTACAAAATTAAAATGTCACACGTTGTTCAATTATTTTTCGCTAACTATTATAATTTTTTACCCGATTTAAAACACGTAGATTTCATCTCTTAAATATAATATACTATATTACAACACGGCCTTATATTATTTATCGATATATAACAAGGTCTTTAACGGTCTTAATTTTTGCTACGTGGTCGATGGGGTGTAATTATAAAATGGACGTGCACGTGTTGCGCGAGTGGAATTATAGTAAAAGGGGTGTGGCAGCGAACTACTATATTATTTATTATTCTCGTTAAATAGTGTCGACGGATATTATAGGTATTTTACATTTTTACTCTTATATTATATTGTGTTACAATAATCCACTTTTTCCTTTCTACTACACAAATTAATATTTACATACATATATTAATCGCCCTCTGAAGTTTAGCTATACATATAACACATATACTATATAATATGATTTACGACTATTGAGATAGGTAACAATTATGTCCACCTATCACAATTTGTTGATATTAAGAACTCCGTAGTGCCCATCATTATTTTTTTTTTAATACATAGCACGAAGGCCTAAATTCATAAATCTTGCAAGTGTTGGTTTATCTCTCAGTTCAATATTTACCTTCAATTTAAACGATCTCATATGTTACACGCTCACATATATATCACATACGTGACTACAACATAACCCGTCTACTATTACCTACCTTATTCAGTCATCCAATATATTACACATTAATAATACAACGTTAATATATAATATATACCTATATATTATATATATTTTAATTTTCAAAAGATAGCTTCCCTCTCCTTGGCCTCCCCTATATAGTTTATATTTGTATATATCATACATTTGTCGTGGTCTGTATAGTCTCTGTGAACGAAAAATAATTACATTTTATACGTATTTACCTATATTATAGTATTATGCAACTGTACAAGTATTCTCGAACGGATGAGACAACGTTAGGTACATTTTATTTTTTCTCCAATTTTACGGTTGTTACAAAACGTGATCCTTATAAGCCTCGCTTGTTAGTTACAATGCGTATGTACATAATATACTACCTTCATACCTACGACATCGAAATTGTCGGCAATTAATATAATATAATATTATGTATACCTATGTTTATAAATGTATAATAATATGCCTTATACATAATATATTATTGATGATGCTTTAAAATAACCATAATATACGGTATATAAGTATTATTATTATCGTGGTTATCGATGAAAATCGATTTGTCGTTAAAGCCGTTATTTTGTATGCGTATCCCCTCCTGCAAAGTGTAAACGCAGTGCAGCATGTAAGTTATTTTAATATAAAGTTTATTCTCGAAAGAAAAATAAATACGAATAAAGTGCAAACTTTAGAGCTGAAGCACCGAGGTAAAACATCTGGTGCAGGTTTGTTGTTATTTTTAATTGTCAACATTTTTTTTTCAAAACAAAAATAAATTACATAATAGTTTATTCAATAATTCCTCTAAGTTGCTTTATGCATTCGACTTCGATGTAATGTCATTGGATTTGGAAATTAAAAGTCGATTATAATAGGATAGTTTTTTACAAATAATAAGTCATCGTCAGAGACAAATCTCCGTTTACGTATAGGTAATATTATACACCTAACTATTTCGAGATTAGCAATATAATATACATACATAACTAAAAAAAAACAGTAAAATTACAGCTGAATTGCACGGTTTCAATTTTATACGGAAAACTCAATCGGTAGGAATGTACACAAGAACATAAACGATTACACGGAGTTGAAAAACCCCAACCGTATAAACAAATATTCTGTATAGTCGACAAAAATCGTTTAATATATTATAATCTGCCACAGCCGATTTCAATAAAAATAATAATAACCAAGTAAAACATCATAATGTTGTAGATTTTTCAAAAGAGTTGCGAATAAAATCTCTAACTAAAAAACAGAGATAATAACACATTGACACGCAATATGCCAATACACAAACCACACACACACTGGGATACGCGTTCCGGTTTAAAAAAGACATTATCATTTTTATAATTTACATAATATTGTGTTAAAAATCGGTTAAACTGCTCCGTTTTGTGGCGGTTAACATTCTGTGTGGTGCGTGTATACCGTATAGGTAATATACAATGTATAAATTACTCTTATCTAATCGCACGATATTTCACCGTAATATACTCATATATAATCGACGGGCGCGTGACATATTATTATTATTATTATAATACACACAGTAGGTTATGTTACATGAATATTGCTGCGCTTTCGTTGCACTACGTCCACCCTCTGGCACGGGTTCCACGTATGTACCCCCTTAAATTTATATAACCGGTCGCGCGGAAGGTCGCGGGGAGCTTCGTCGTGCCGGAGAGATATCTCGTTTCTGGGGATATTAACACATTATATGCGCATAATAATATCTCGCGTTGCATACATTATTACGCGTATATTATACGTATATATATATATATTATGGTGCGTGTGATAAGCATCTGTCCGAGACAAATATTTTACAGAGATTTCGTTTTCAGTGTATTATATATCAACTATATACTGTATAAGTATATGCGTGCTATAGAGCTCGTTTATTGGGATTATCCTCCGACAAAATATTTATTATGGTACAGACCTGGAGAGACGGAGAATAAACCTTAAAACCTATTTATCTAAACACATGCATATACATGTATACAGAGTAGGGGTAGTTTTTTTTCTCTGAAAAGGGATGAAAACGTAATATGTGGTGATGCCAACCGTTTGATAGTGTCAATCATATACACATATATTTACGCAGACACACGTATACACCCTGCGGGGTTTGAGAGAGTGAGTTGCACACCGCGTACGGCGATGTTGACACATCATCGTCGTCCACATCGATAACAGGCGGCGTCCTACCGGCGGAGACCGGGCTCCACACCCGCAGACCCTTTCACAAAAACGTGAACGCGTGTGTTGTAAATATAAATATTGTCACATTAGAAATACAATAAATTACAAATCGAAATGAAAAATAAAAAAAAAAATGTTTAAAGATGCGTTGTTGCGATAACGGTCTTTTTTGACTTGAATACATATAACATTATAATATGAGGAGAATTTCAAAATAAGTATAAAATTAAATGTCGCAATTAACATTTTAAACACAAATAAATAATAATAATAGTACATATACCTATTCTTAGAATAGTATTCTACCGACTGCAGGAAGTAGGCATCAACACGTAATATTATATATTTTTATGAAGAATATATAATAATTTATATTAAGTATAGCGGTTAATATATCAAAAAAAAAAAAAAAAAATACAAATATTATAAACAACAATAATATAACTACCATTATATTTTTATTTAATTATATTATGCAAAGAAATAATGGTCCTCACTGCAGACGATTTTTGCCCTCGATATTATAAATTGTTACAACTATCCCATATACACAGATATACCTATTATAAGCTTGCTTAAAATATATTGACATAATTCATATAAATAATCCGTTTATTATTATTTTTTATTTATTTGAAAAGGCAAATTAAATTAGTGTTTCATCATCAAATTTACTAATTTTGTCTCTAAAAACATATTAATTACGACTTACGGTTCCTTGTATAATGCTTGTAATAAAATATATTGGTGATTCTCAGCTTGCAGTTCTACTACAATACTGCTATAATATTATACTACACATCTGCGCCACACTTTTATGAACATATTATAATATCCAAATCTAATATATTGTATATAATACGTGTATGTGTATAGTGCATATATAGATGTATGTGGAGTGCGAGATATAATCGATGGCAATATTATATATGATGTACTTATTTATTTTTATTATAAAAAACCAACTTATTTCCCGATCATCGCACTAGATTTTTGAACCGCATGCACGTTCGATTTTAATCCCACGGTAAAACGCTGTTTTATGTTTCATATTTTTTTTTTAATTTGTCAGCGTTGCTAAATCTAACATTGCGATTCGTGACATTTTTTTTTGTTTTGATAATAGTTAAATTTCTTTTCATCTTTATGAATACCATAATATTTATAATATTCAGAAAAACGTACAAAATAAAAGTTCTTGAAAAATATTTTTTTGATAAAAAATTTCTCATTTAGTACGTAATTTTTGTACACGCGATTTGCCAATATTATTTTATTTGGTTATTATAATTCTGTTTGTCTGGTACTTTTATAAGAATGTTGAGACTTTATTTCAAATTTGTATATCATTGACTATTGTTCGTTTAAATTTGAAACTATTTGTTTATAGACTATATAGTAGTCAATAGTCAAATTATTATCATACTTATAATACTCAATAAACTGTTTTTATTTTCATCCTATGTCCACAAATATAAGGTTTTCAAAAGAGAACAAACTTGGTATTTAAAAAATTTATATTTATTATTTTTATAATATTTTATTATTATACTTGTGAGTATATTATTATTTAATTGATAATCATACACCACATCTTATTATATGAATTGATTTAATAAATATATTTAATATCCACAATTTTTTAAAAAAGGCTATTTAATTAAAACTTTTTATATAAAAAAAAAAGATTAAAGTATAATATATTATTACTAAAATACCCTTTTTTTTTAAAAAATATTTTTTTAGCAAATGTTTTATCAACTCAAAGGTTTATCATCATTTATTGTGTATTAAAAGCTGTGCGGGTCACTCGAGAACAATTGAAATTTTCACTCACTGAGACCACTGAGTAAAACTGCCAAACGCAGAATTTTAAATCAGAATAAAGGACTATACACACGTATAAAGGTCACATAATTTACGGTCCAGCGACTTTACTTTAAAGCTATATATATATATATATATATATGAAAGAAAGTGCTTTAGAATTAATATCTTGAAAGAAAACTGGTGAAAACATTTCGTTGGACATTTTTTTTTGTTGCAACCCTTGTAAAATAATATAATTTGTTTAAATAATAAATATGAATAAAAAAAGTAAAAGTGAAAGTGAAAGTGATATCGTAAAATGTACAAGAAACAACCTATTTTTAATTACTTAATTTTTAATAAAAATAAACTATATGCTTACAAATTTATTCATCAAATTATATACTTTTATTATACAATTGTGTATAAATGTAGTGTTAGTATACTTAATACGATGAAGATGGCAGAAGTATAAAAAGCCACCTGCCTGGTATGAAGCAGTTTATGGATACTGAATAGTGGAGATAAAATATAATATATTATATTATATAGGCTTGTATTCAGGCAGTTCCTTTTGAGGTGTCTTGGTAGATTAACCGAAATTTATTTAGTAACGGGTCCGGTGATATGAGGATTTTTGTGATTATGTGAAACCCTTTGAAGGTTTTTCTTTTGACTTGATTAAACGAGTTCGTTATATGTTGAAATGCAAAGGTCTTAGTCGATTGGTTGACGTTGGTGACTAACACAAGAGTTTAGCGAACCGTTGCTGCTATAGGTCGCAGGCACGTATTAAATGCAGCATCTATGCAGAGATTGATATATATTCGATATATATTTCAATTAAGGTTTTTATCAAAGGCTAGTTACAAAAAAAGCCTTAGTCCGTCTGGATTTAATTTAACAAAGAAGGCTTCCACACATTTCTGTAGATGAGGGTAAATTGCTAAGTTATAATTCCGAACCACAATACAAAAGTCATAATGGCAGATACGATCTTATAATATAGGCAAGTATTTCTGTTGAAAACTTATATAATAAACGGTAATTTATTTATTCTTTTAAGCCCAACCTTGTTAAGAATATTTTTTAAATGTAATTAAATAATTGATGTCTTTTGTAATTGAATATAAATACAAATATGTATACAAATACATTTTAAAAGTATTCAAAATACTTAACAAGTACTTTTTTTTTGTATACTTAAATATTTGTACGTTTATCACAAATGTATACTTAAAATTATTAATAAATATTTAAATTAATTAATTAATACATTTTTTAATTAATTCGTGAATTTTAGATGTGACATAGGTACCTATTATATTTTAATTAGGTGAAGTTTTGTGTTATTTGCGTGTTTGATGAAATATTATAAATTTTTAGAAGCATTATAAAATATTATTTTTTGAATAATTTTCAAAATAATAAAATATGAAACAAAAATATTAGTCTTTGAAAATTTGAAATACAACGGTAAAAAGAAAAAAATATTTAGTATTCTGTATAAAATACAAAAAAAAAAAAAAATTTTTAAATATTTAAAATACATTTGTTAAAAAGTATTTAAATACAAGTATTCGAATACTTAACAAGACTGTCTAGGCCTTATTACTTATCAAATTGTGTACATTGTTTTATAGTATTAATAATATGATACATTGACATTCGACAATGAGCATTACCTATACAATATAATACTGTACATTGTTTGTAAAAGAGTACAATATATAATATTATTAATTATAATTTATAATGACATAATGATAAGCTTCGATATCACATAATAGTATATGATCAATAGTAGTCCAGCGTGTTAATCTGTCACACGTTTAAGTTCATGTCACTCATTTTCATTATTTCATTATAACTATTATTATTATTATTATTATTATATGTTCTACGTTCTATTTCGAAACTACAAAAGTAAATCGTTACAATCTCACCACCATCTAAAAATTTTTCTACACACGTACCTACGATTTGTGTTTGGGTGCGATCTAGAAGGGCCCGTGAAACGCATTGTCCTCGTTTTATTCATGGGAACACATCCGATTAAAAACACACACTGCACACGTATTATATATATATATATATACGTAAATACACTATACACAAAAATATACAATAATACATACTAATACTTACTTTATTATATTATAGTCTGATGTAGAAGTATATTATATTATATTTGTACGTATTGCAGCCCGTATTGTTAACTCTTCGTGTCCATCACCGTATATTATGTTATTATTATTATTATTTCACTATAACAGCGCTGCGTGTCGTCGTTTTTGGTAGAATATTTGTGGTATACGCACTTCGACTTTTGTCTCGTTGACAGATGTCCAATAAAATACTGCAGATGGAGTGGATAGGGTATATATAGAGAATGTAGTGGTGGCCGTGGCACCTGGTTGCTTAAGGGCACGTCAATATTATATAGACGGGTACCATCCATTATTCTTGTTGTTGTTGTACGCGCACTAGGACGTATAGTTTGGCTTTTGTGTTTGGTTTTTTTTTTGTTATCGTTTTGGTAATTCAAAATATAACGCTTTTAAACAGTAAACAATTTACATCCATATGACCCACAAGTAATGTAGCACACGATGTATGAGCTATACCTACCGCCTTGAAAAATGCATCTTACTGACATATTATTGGTAGTATACACAATATTACAGTACCTATCTATCTGACATTTGTATTTTGGATATTCTCAAAATGCTCACCTTTACGGTATATTATATTATATTATATTTAAACCGAAAACTCTAACGCTATTATTGCCCTATAGGTTTAAAATTAAAATGGTTCGTCTTTGTTTGTAATCCATTTTTACTTAAAATAACAATTTCTTTATATCCATAAAATGTATCTCATATATATTTTAACTATATATGTATGATGGCACAAAGTTAAATGATAGTGTGTTAAAAATGTATTTTCTATAACTTGTTTGTCATCTTTCTGCATAAAAATAAATAATCTAAAACTTTGATATTAACATTTTTAATTAATTGAAGTAATTTTTCAAAAACAAAAATGTACCAAACTATTTACAGTCATTGACGAGTTATTGAAAAAAAATAATATTAATAATATTTTATTTTTATTAAACCATTGTTCAAACTTTTGTGTCCATAAAAAGCATTTTTTGGAAACTGCGAATACACTACAAAATATACTTAAACTTTTAAACTGATTCAAACGCAAAATTCCGGTGTGATATTTCTCGTCAAGAAATAAGTATGAAGTTTTTTTTGTATATATGATAACGTCATGCAATTATATTTGCATATCGTGAAAAGAAAATTATTTCAATTAAAAATGTTTCTGAACTTTTCCCTTTCTGAGCTTTCAAATGCTTTGAACTTGACAAAACGAACGACCCGTGCAACGCATTAATAATATATAAACTGAAATTCGGTAAAAAGTAAAAATTCTTCCATTTGCTTAACATAATTATATCTTATTACATGTTTATTATAATAATGTTTACGATATACATACGCTTTTTTATATTATGTGAATACTGTATAATACATAATATGGTGTAATTCTTCACTGACTCACTGTATAATATTATCATTTTCGTCTTTATCCATTGTGCTGTAACACAGTGTATACATATCCTCTTTCGCATTCCCAAATTCGTCCGTGAGGATCAACCGATGAGCATATTATTTTTTCCGTCCTAAAATAAATCCAACTGTAATAAAGTCGACTATATCATCATACTGCATAGACTTTACATTATTATAGCTTCACGTTTTTATTACATTTCCGGTAAAATACCATTGTAATATATACGATTCAATATATTTAACAATGTATAAACCTAATAATATATATTATATGTCAAACGATTATTACATCCAACCTAATTCGATGGTGACTTTTTATTTTTTACAGTTTTCCCGGACGAAGGAGAGCCGGCGCCAAACATTGAAGAATACAGTAGCATCTCCAATTACGACGACTATGACACGGAAACAAATTCTTCCACAGCTTATGAGTAATTAAATAATTACATTGTAAAGAAATGACGTTTATTTTAATAACAAATAATTTTTTATAGAACTGACAACTCTGATGTACTTTTACCAAAAGGGAACAAATCGAGTAAGTTTAATTTATTAATTTATCAGTTAATTTGTTTTAATATTAAAACAATGATTTAATTGAGATCTCTCGCTTTTCGCATAGCTCTAAATTGAGTCTCTCTAAAATACTATCACAAACATATTCTTAAAATTTAGATAATTAATATTAAAAGCTTATTTTAAAATACGGTTTGTAAATGCATTTATGGAGATAAACGTTAATATATTATATATGCAGCGTATAATGGACAATTTACATTTCACACATCAAATGCAAAATAAACAACTTTTAAACTCTATATTATAGAGTTCAATAGAATTAATAATATTAACTTCTTAAATTGTATAATATATTTTAATATATGCGTTTAACAAAGAATTATTCAATTTTACGGATCTATTATATACTGCGAACAATATGGAGAACGTGTATAAATCACAAAAAACTTTAAAACCAGTATAATAAATAGCGCCCTGCAAAGTAAATATATACAGAAGGCATAACAATAATAAAAAAATAACCTTTTTTTTTTGTCATTTCAACCTTGATCATTGATGACTGATGAGTATAATTATTTTTATCATCTCTATATTTGTATACGTCTTTAAAACATATACATCTCTACGTATAATATTATGTAAATTTATCTTTATTGTTACTAAGGAATATATTCAAATAATACGCTTCGTTAAAAACTTACTTAAACATAAACACATAGTACCCGTATTTGGTGATGATAAGATCTATACAATGTACGCTCCTATTTACTATAACTATAACATTCACTAGATTGAGATAGTTTACAAAGATGTTACTAATCAATTTTTAACGTTTTAATTAGTGTATCTGAACAAGTATTTCATTTTGTAGTTGAATATTACTAACTAATAATTAAAAATCATGCTATTTAATTAACTGAAAAATAATTTTTAAATTAATTTTTAAAAAACCTTGCTCCATGGAATATACAAAAATGTATATTACCTATATATAATATACATATTTATTCAAATTGTTTGAAAATGTAAGAAAAACAATTAGATTTTATATTTATATAGGTACTTTAAATTATGAATATTAAATAACGGCTTTGCTTTTTAGCGCAGATAAAATTGTTGTATATTTTGTGTGAACATTTGATGCCTTAAATAGTCGAATACTTATATTTGTTTTAAATTATATTAATAATTGTAGTTATTTCCCATACAAACATTTTTTGCTGTATATTTTTGTTAATAATTCCGTTAATAACATTCTTCTGCAGTAATACGGTTATAATAAACATAATTAAATATGTTTTAATTATTGAAATTTTATTTAATTTAAATATTGTGTTATAAAATTACCCATAAAAATCGCCCATATTATGTACCTATATAGTATATTATATAAACCTACAGTAACAGTTAAAAGTACTTGTCTTATAATTTAAGACTATTAACCACACGTTTTCAATTTTTTTTTCACTTGTAAGGTTTTAAATTTGTTTTAATTCGGTATTACACTGGTTTATCATCGATCGATTGAAAAATACATTAATTTTATGTTTACGGGCTTTTTGTCGATCGATCTATGTCGAACCAGTGTAATACCGGCTTTAGTATATTTATAATATAAGGGTATATTATGCGATGTTATTTTTTATATATCCAAGTAATTTTTCAATTTTTGTTCGTATCAAACAGGCGTCATGCATTTCGTTCGGCAATTGAACAACATCACGAGAGACTCGGGAAAATCGGTGAAGCTCAACTGCGAGGTGACCGGTGAACCGCCCCCGCTGAGGATCCAATGGTACATGAACGAGGTGCCAGTCGGAGGATCAGACGGTGGCGGTGGTGGTGGCGACGGCGGGAATGGTGAAAAAAAGTCCAAGCCCCGACTGACAGTCAAACGATTCCAGTCCAGGCACAAGAACGGACTCGGATCTAGGTTGCGGATCAACAAGCTAGAGGTGCACGACAAGGGATTTTTTACGTGCAAGGCCACAAACGGTATTGAGGAAATACAGTCCACCGCAATACTCATTGTCAATGTCAACCGTTTCAGTGAGTTCGAAAATTGTGTACATTATAATCTGTTTATGTATATTAATCTATGCACTATAGTAAACTGTGGCGTGAATCTGTATGTGTGTGTGTGTGTGTGTGAGTGGAGTGCCCATTTTTAATATGGATGATTTTAATTTAAAAATTTTTAATTGTATATAATTATAGCTATCTATAAAAATCAACCTGCAGTAGCTGATATGTAATCCAAGATTATATTTTAAATAATTTAAAGCACTGGGTGGGTATAGTGAGTGAAACTTATGTTTTGCCCCCATTTATTTGATAAATGTTTATTATACCGCTCTACTTCTTGTCGTAAACTTTCAACTCCTATCCGATGGAATTACTCACATTTCTCTTGAAATTCATCAAATAGTATTATATTATATAAACTTATACATTATGGAGGGGGGAAAGAGGTTATGTATGCCATCTCGCTTCCCTTCAAAAAAAAAAAAATTGTTTAATAAAAACATAATTTACCTATACTTGATTTATAACATCCCAATATCCATCACTGTTTTATTTCCTATAGATTATCTTATAGGTGTTATATATAATATTTGTATATATTTCGGTTAAAAACAATCTCCATTAATAAAGATTATAAAAACAATCAAATGTATTGATTTCTGTTAAGTATATTATTTAAATATTTTTGAGGTTAGGTATATAGAATTAGAAAGTAGGTTTGCAATAGTCTGGCCTAACACGTATTATAGTATGATTTATGAATTATAACGTACTTATAAATATCGAAACTTTACAGCTGTTTTTTCTTGAATTCTTAATAATAATAATACTTACTATACAAATGTCAACAATTAAAATAAATATTAAACAATTTAATAATCGCGGAGAAACGATGATGCCCTCTAGCATCCTCCCGCATAACCGTTTAGACCGTTTAGGACAGAATATAGCATCACTCTCTAAAGTGATACTATATTCTGTCCTATTCCTTAAAAATCTACAGTTGTAAATTATATAGACATCAAATTTAAGTCTGTGAAACTTCTTGGTACCATTGCAGTTTATATGTAAATTAACAGTCATGTTATATTGATATTTAATACACATTTTATTTTGTTATATTATTGCCACTTCTTATAATACATATATTCTTGGGCACTTAATAATTATATGTTTTAAACAACGCACGTAGTTTGTTTTTACATTATCAATACATGTACGAATGCAATGCACCGTAGATACTATTACCTAAACTTGAGTAATTCAAAAGTTATACTAAGTTTACATTTTGTAAGAGTATAATATTATACTATACCGATTAATGAACGAATTTAAGTTGTTATTATGTGGAATAATCACATGAGTGAACTTCAGAGAGTAGTGTATTAGGTTTTGGAACTGTGGAACAATCGTCTATGTAGTTTTTACTTGTAAGTTTTATTTACGCGCAAAAGTACGTAATATACATATAATTATTTACATTTGAGAACCAGTGGCGTATGCATGATTTAATTTCCGGGGGGGGGGGGGGGGTTATTATAAAAATCCTGTGTCGGATTTCCGACAATATAATTAATAATAATAATTTTACTCACACACACACACATTTATATTTTCTAGCGGGGTTTTAATCCCTTTATACATATATCACTGTTGAGAAAAACTACTAGAACTATTGTAATAGGTATACCTAGGTACCTATTAGTTGTAGGCAAAAAAAAATGAATAAAAACAAATATTCAGCTAAAGAATATGTATAAAAATGTATTTCTCACTGCAATTTATCCAAATTTACAGTATCATCTAAATTATTTAATTTATTGTAGTTACACCTTATATAATATTATGTTATATACAGAGATACCAACTTCTTTTGACTTACGGTACTCTATATAGAATATAGGGTATTAAATATCGCCTTCTTCTAAGTTTCGTTTTTTGACAATAAATGTATTTTAATTATAAATAATTGAAAGAGACGACTGCAGTACTTACCTATGTATCGTATTAATATAAAATATTAGACTGATATAAATAATTATAGTGAAATTGTTATTACTTGTAAGTAAATATTTAATAAAAATATAATTAAGATACATTTTACCAAAGTGATAATAATATTTGATTTTATATAAATGGTGATATGATGATAATTGTATGATGGTCTGCATTGAGGTAATAGCGACTAATATCATAATTAAAATAGATTAAACATTCTACAGTATCACACGCGCTGAATATTTCAAAAAAATCATATTTTCATAAAAATTGAGGAGAATATGTACGATTGCTAAATTGCTTTATATTTTAAATAATTTCAAGGTACTCTAAATCCAAATTTGAGACACGCTGGTTGGGAACATCTTATGTAAAATGACGTAGTCTAGTAGTCTAATTCAAAAAATTTATACCTACATTCGTATTATTTAAATATTCTTAGACTACTTTTGTAAAAATACGTTGGAAAAAAATCACCCCTTTATAATATACGAAGGACTGTAACGAAACATTTGGTAGTATATAAAAGTCGGCTGAGATAAATAACTACCCAGTACCCACTAACCTTAATCCTAAATAAAGCCTGTTGACTCATTTATGGTTATAACAAATAATATGTATTACATAATCGTGTGTCGGTTGATTTTGGATCTAAACGTGGTGGTAATAAAACTGTTGTTTTAACTGCTGCATTCCTATTTCTAAAATATAAAAATTAAGTACCTACTCTATAGTAGAACAATAATACGTATATCATTGCGAAAACTCGTAATCATATATTGACTCCAAGAGCTCAATAAATAATAATATATACATTGATGATGTTTAATATACAATTTATTTGCTTATTATGTAGTAGAAGAATTTTATATGGCAGACACCGCAATCGAATAATACTATCAATTTTAATATCCTTGATATATTTATTTAAAAATTGTATCTTACATAAACGTCAACAATATTTAATTTACATATCCCAAACTTGCCAACGTAAAATTATATCGTAACAAAAAGAAAATAGCGATAGATATCTCTGTATCAATGAGTATAATCACTTATACAATATGATTGTAGTTTATGTCGAATGTTATTCGCGAGCACCTCAAAATAAGGCATACCCGAAAAATAAATTCAAGTTGAATTTTTTTAATTACTACATTTTCTGTTTATTGCCGATATCAAATTTTACGACGTATATTTTGGGGGTGTATTCAGCATTCAGTTTATTTGTTCAGTAATCCAACTTGACCGAGTCAAACCATAATATTAGTATCATCGCTAATTGCAGATGCGCACATTAATCGAAACACATTGTGCACGCTTTGTTCATACAGAACTGGTGTGTTCTAACATTATACAGGGTTAAGGATAAAACTAGACTGCATCGCAATTATACACGTATACATAAGCAACTAAACTACATAGGCAGTAATAAATGACCGAAATATTTATGTGTGCCTACAACATGTATATCATGTATGTATACATACCTATAGAGTTTATTATTATGTCAGAGGACTATAATAATAATGTAGAGGAGAGTGTCACCCGCCTTAGACTGTTGGAAACTATAAATTATAATATTATATATTATGAACTGAAGCAATCACTGCACTAAACAAAAATTAGTAGAAAGGTATAATCTTAGGCTCGTGCTGCAGTGTTATTTATTATTAATTATTTTCGTATACACAAACTCTACGCATTATACATATTATAGGTACTATATATATTATTAAAGTTATTGAGGCATTTTTAAAACTTCATTAATAATATTTATTAATATTTATTTGGCACGTGCATATTATATATATTATAATCGAGTTAAATCTATTTTATTTTAATCGAAATTTTATTTTATAGGCCATGATGAATCCAGTATAGACATACCTCATTTCGGATTTTCAAACCAGTATCCAGTAGTACTAGAAGGGTAAGTCATTTTACTATATCTCATATTATAGTATAGCTGAGCGACTCTTTTAAGGAAAGTTTTTCCGCCTGGAGAAAAATCAGTGGCATAATATAATCAAACAAACTTAAGATTGTTAATATATTACGAATAAATGTAAAATGTGCTTAACAGTAACGAATAAAAAAATAAATATGAATTGACTTCTATATATATATTACATACTGCTGAAGCAATACTATATTTTACAAAGGTAGCCGAATATGATTTAGATAAATAATGTATAAACAAACTTGGACGTATCCGATCACATTGCGTTTCCATACTTGACACCATATCTTTTGTTTATCAATTTATAAACTTTATTGAATTTGGTTTCTTACGTTTAATTGGTTCTGTATAGTTTTGTTATCATCCCACCGGTCACCACCCATAATAATAGTACTAAAAAATAACATAGGTAATATATATTATATAGGTACAATTATAAATGCACAAATGCAAAATTATAAATAGGCACTCATAATAACAATAAAAATATATTTAAAAACAATAATAGTATATTTAGGTTATAATTATAATTGTTTGAAGAAAATTATATTCAATTACCTATAAGACAGAAGACAAATTTTGTCTTGTGTTTTTCAAAATTGTATATCAAATTGATTTTTATCATTTTTCTTTGATCACTAAATAATATATTCTACCATATATGATGACTAAATATTGTTTATCTATTTCTCAGCGATTTTGTTGCCCATTTGGCCAAACCCCTGGATTCATTCCACATTTTGTGTGGGAACCCCTGCTTCAGTGTCCACGAAATTGTAATCAATTGGATTGACTTGATTATGTTGAAATCCTTGTTGTTACAAATAATTAATAGTAGCATACGCTATCTATCTGTCAAGAAAAATTATTGTTAAATTTTATTATTACATTTGTGTCTTATAAGTTTTATGTCGATTATACATGTAGTCGGCGGACATAGAGCTGTCTTGAAGGCGGTTCAAGCTGTGTAGAGGCAAAGGACCGATCGTGCATTGAAAGGCCCCGCGAGCTGTTGCAAAAATAATTTATCTGATCCATAGTTCATAATATGTATTCGTTTAATGATTCAAAATCTTCGATAGGACTAAAATCGGATTGTCTCTGAAGCCACAAAGTACCTGGCATCAAATATCCACTAATTGGACCCGCAAAAACATTTCGCACATAGCCCCCCCACCACCATAATCACTAAACCGGCCCTGCCGATATGATAACAGACCATTAGGTATACTGTTTAATTTCAATCATAAACATATTAAGAAAATTTCTTAAGAGGACGCTACACACGCATTTGTTGTCTTCGTCCTGTTTTAAAATTAAAGTGAATCGACCTATTATGAAACTTAATGGTAAGAGTAGTATCTGAGTCTGTATAAGGGTTTTTTTACAATAGTTTTATTTTTTAGCAAGTTATTAGTATTTTTAAATTACGCTATTTTTGTACTCAAAAGCAAAAGTTACTAAAAATTAAACTATCGTAAAAACCCTCATACAAACAAAGATAATGTCTTTACCAACAAGTTTTATAATAGGTCGATTAACTCTAATTTTTAAACTAAACGTGATCCGCCGAGCGTAAATTTGTTATGTTACTCATCATTTCTAAGACGGAGACAACAAACGCGTATGTAGCGTCTTTTCAATATTTTTTAATATGTCTATGGTTTGAATATTTTTTATTCATTAAAATCGTACCCATGTATATTGGCGACAGAAATAAGCTTATCAATAATATTCAAATTAATGTTGGCGGGGGTGATCTGTAATGGACTTGTAGAAAAATAACATTCACCTAAAAGAAATACATCGGTTCCGTAACAGCTTATCACTTTCTATCGTCAATAGTTCTGGTCGATACGGCTTATTGTCGGCGAGCGTGCACGAGAGAAGACTAACTCTGTCTTAAAAAATCGTCGCTTATTCATTTTAGATTATATTGGTGGTGTCGTTGTTTAAGACCGCTGCGCTAAATTGTACAATTATTTGTATGACATTTTTTTTACGACTCGAACAAATGGATTTTCAATTGGGTTCTAATATAATTATAATATTTAATACCATTGACCATAAGAGCAACTAGACCTAAATTTTAGGTGGTATTAAAATTTTGTATACCTATCTCAATAAATCCCACGCATTGATTTTTTTTTTTATATGGTATTTGTAACATGCCTTTCATTATTTAAAATGAAAAAGTCAGCAAACCGATTCTTTAACATACTTATACTCAATCCATTTTTAATTTGTTGAGAGCTTCGATAGTCCAATGAATTCAAATCGAGCATTATCCGGATTACCGATTCGTTCGGATTACCGGAGGTTTTAAGATAACCTACTCAAATTATTAAGATTTTTATTTTTAATTCTACCAACTTTATATTTATTGCACATTAAATTACAAAAATAATAGATAAATGACTTTAACATAATGAATTACAAAAAAAAAAAAAATGTTTACACTGACAATCGATTTTTTACTGTCAGTCTTTACTAGGAACAGTAGATAATAAAAATAACAAAATTGTTTTTGTCGACAACACTATTTTATAGATTAATTGGGTTCCGGAATTCCGAATAAACTATAAAATGTATTTACGAACAAATGAACTTGTGCTATCCGGATTACCGCGTTCACCGGATTATCGGGGGTTTGGACTATCGAGGCTTTACTGTACTTGAAAGACTGCATTTAGATGTTGCAGAACTTATTAAAATTGTAATTGCAACTTGTTCAAGTTAGGAAAAGCTTTTTTTTATTTTTTTTAATAAAAAAGATATCGTTCATTTCTCACATTATTTTTGGCATTTTATAATAGGAGTGAGAGTGCTTGATTAAAGCTTGGGAGTACTGCACCCCCAAGTACCCCCAAGCACCTCCCTAGTTGCGCCCATATCATTGACTATAAAAATGTAGTAGTGTAGTACTATATTTTTTAATCAATGGTAATACGTCATACTGCAGCAACCATTTGAAATTTGAATTTACCGCCGTTCGTTCTGATAAAATCGTACCAAAGACGTTACAAAAACCATACATGAGTACATGACCCAATGATTATGGAACAGGTACGAGATTGTGGGGGTTAAAATAATATACTAGCGCATGCGCACTGAATTGTAAACAAAAATCATTGTAGAAACTAGAAATTAATCAAACTATGGTATCAGCTTACATCAGCGAAATAATATAATAATAATATGATTTAATATTCTAAATGTTCAACAATTAATATTATTAAATTATTCATTGCTAGATGATTATGTTTCTGTTGACAAATTTTTTTTATCATTTGTCATTTGTGTACTTATTGGATGTATTTATATATTAGTTTTGTCATTTCTTGATTATTTTATACTGTCTTGTCTTGAAAAAATGTTCAACTTGATTTTTCTACTAATAACAATTATTTCAGCATGTTTTGCTGAAAACCTCATCAAAAAGTATTTAAACATTATTGATTAAACCGATTTTACAGTAGCTCATGGTTTTATTGAAATTATTATTTTTAGGGAAACCAAAATCAACTCGCACCTTGGAATCAATGAACAGCAAAGCTCACTCGAAACTATTCCAGAGCTCAGTCAAATTTTAAATTATCCAATATGTCAAGTAAGTTATTATTTTATACACTTAGATAGGTGTTGTATTATTGTCATATAATTATTGATATTTGTCTTCAGAACTATTGAAGGTAAATTATGTAAATCCTATAAAATTTTAACTAGTATGTAAGAAAGTTTAAAGTTAAATATATTTTTTATAAACCTTTAAAACTGTAATTTTGTTATTGTTAAAAATATACTGTAATGAAATACAATATATTTAATATTAACATAAAACATTTTCCAGGATGACTGAAACATAATAATTTTATTTCGAGTTGGATTATTATCATATTTAGCTATAGCATATTAATTGTTAATGTAAAAAAAAGTGTGTATGTGTTATAAGTATGTTATAAGTGATACTTCTTAAGGGTACGGATTCCTAGTTGCAACGATTAGTTGCGGCCAACAACTGTACTGGTCTGTGACCAGTATATGTTGTAGTTAGCCGCAACAGCTAGTCACACCTTTAAAAACTGTACCTTTACGCAGTTTTATTAAGAAACAATAAATACAATATCAGTTTTTAGAAAAACAATATTATTTTTTTTTTTATTATTTAGAAAACAATGTCAATTTGATTTGTATGAAGTTATTATTATTGATTTAGAATATTAATAAATTTAAGTTTAAAAATTATATTTCTTGGATTTCCATTAATTGATTTTGAGTTGGCCCCATTAGTTTCATAGTTATTATTAGCTTCTGTTCACTAAAATAAGATATGTGTTTTATTGATAAATCACTACTTATAATAATTGGATATTCATTTTCATCGCCACTATAAAGTGCACCTTCATAGCTTTACATCAAGAATAATTTTCACTATTTCTATCCAATTGGGATTAGTTATTTTCAATATTTTATTTGGTACTGTCATGTTTTAGATTTGTTGCAGTGATTTATAAGTATTTTTTTGTTATTAGTAATTAAAACTACTGAATAATATATAATAAACACTTAGAATCAATAATAACAATTTTAACAAATAAACAAATAAATCAATATTAACATAACGTTTATACAAAACAGCTGTTCACGGTTTAAGTTTTTTTTTTAGGTACACACAAAAAGATGTTTCACTTCAATAATGTTTACACATTTTTCATTGATAAAAAAAAAATAATTTAGGTTCATATAAGGTGAATTTCTGTGCATGCTCAAACATTTTCTTCTTCAATATCACAGTTGTTTAAAACCTGACTTTTGGAATTTTCAAATATATTTAAAGACTACATTTTTAAATTCTTAAGATTTTTTTGTAATTTTTAAAGAGAGTTCTGAGGAGATACAAACTTTGTTTGTTAAATTACAACCCTCCTATTCTACTATAAATTATTTAATACATAATTTCTAAAAATGTTGACGTATCTAAATTAAAATTTAGATGAGTAGGTAATTTTTAAATTATTTAATTTTGTGTTCTAAGGATAATAAGTCCATGGTAATGGGTTAGGAAGATATGGGGTTAATTTTAAAACTTTAATAATTTATATTAATTTATAAAAATGGTATAAATATAATAGATAAATATTAAATTCAATATTACATTTTTTTTAAATTTCTGTAAAATTATTCATTTGAATTTTGAATTACCTAGGTACATAAACATTTTTAAAAAAATTATCTAAATAATTTATAATTGAAATCGGTTCTCATTTTAAAAATCAAAGTTTGTATTACCATAGAATACTCTTTAAATGGTACGAGAAATCTCAAGGATTTGAAAATATGGGGTTAAAGTATATTTTAAAAATTCCAAAAATCAGAATTTAAATAAATACATTATTATATGAAAAAATGGGTGTAAGTACTCACTTGGTGAATCACTCTATATGTAAATATTTTAAATAATAATATGCTTCTTCCTGTATAAATTGAAAATTTTCATATCTGAAAAATCTTGAGTATTATGCAAAAATTATATTGTATTTGATGTACAAAAGAAATACATTTTTAACTCACTTTTATTCTCTAAAAACAACATTTAAAGACATAGATTATCAATAAATAATTTAACTATGTAATTTTTCAAATTTGTATTAAATGTTTTATAAATATATTATTTATAATAAGTGTCATCATTATTTTACCCTGATACTTAAAATAATACATAATATATGGTTATTATTGAAACAAACATGACTTGTGGTAAAATTTATATTTTAAAATAAATCAAATAGAAGCACCTATTTGTTTTAATTCAAGTTTTAATAAAATGTATCTTTATGAATATAAACTTGTGCTATGTTAGAAAAAAATATATGGAGAAAAACATTGATTATATGGAAAAATAGTTTACATCCTGCCGTAATTTAATAAAATTGTTTTTTCATTTCTATTTTGCTTTGGGTTGTGAAGAAAAACAAGTGTTTAGATACTTAAGTGCCTATGAGTTTTACCATTTATTAAAACAAATGTTCAAAAATTAATGTTTTTAACAAAAATTTTACATAGTATATAATTAAAGTCAAAACTTTGTGAAAATGCACTAAAAGTTACTGAAAAATTAAAAAAAAACATTATGTAAATTATTATTAATTTTAATGAATTCATTGTGTTCTTTGTATAAATATCTGAATATAGTTAAACATTTGTTTTTTCTTCTTTTTGGTTACTATTTTTTGCAAATTGTAAATTACAATTATTAAATCTACACTATAAAATAAATATATTTTTACTTTCTTGAAATAGTACGTTTTTGGATTTGTTTCTAATAAATTTGTAGTTTCTTTAAAATGTTTAAAGTAAGTTCAATGTATTCCTTATTATTATTATTGTTTTTTACTACTAATATTTTATGCAATCCAATTAGCAATAATAATTCAGAAAATAATGACCCATTTTGGTATAATCCTTGTGGTTACAATACAAATAATGAAGACTATGATAATTCTGATGCTGGTATAATGGACCGTATTTTAACTATATCAAAACAATGTCAAAGTAATATTAATCAGTTTAAATGTCAGTACATCCAACAAACATTCAATACTGATTATCATACACATTATAATAGATGGATAGATGAAAATAATAGTTGGATAACTTCCAGACTTCTAAAAAAACCTGAAGATAATATGGAACAATCATGGTTGGATTCCCGTTCATTTCCTTGCGAATTAAAATATAGTCATGAAGTATTACAACGAGTTTCTGTTGGCTTTGAAATTTTGCTTGATGACTCTAGTAAAAGTGATTCTTTGGAAAATCTATTCAACAATAATTTTTCAACTTGTAAGAATGATTTACAGCAACTTTTATGTGAAATTAGTGATGACATTGAAATTAGATATCAAGATAAACCAAAAGATATTACTAGAGACGAAGCCCCTAAAGAAGTCCGGGAAGAAACCAGCAGTGCTAAAAGAAATCTTACAAATTCCATAATTTTTAGAGATTATATGATTGCTATTAAGTATATATCAAATACCTATGATTTTTTAAGAAAAAAATGTAATAATAATACTTCTCCATTTCAATTATTGTATAAAAAAAATCACAGTCCTCAAATTTATTAATTTATTATTTTTACTAATATGCCAAAAAAAAAATATAAATTCCATTAATCACTGTACTTGGTTTTTTTTATTGTATGATGAATAACTATATATTTGATTTTATTTATACTACAAAATGACCTTTCAAGACTTTTAGTTTCTGAGCAGAGCGAATAATGTATTAATTTTACAATAATGTGTTTTTTCCAATCTGAATACACGATAGGTAGTCAAAATAATGATTCGATTTCCTTCAATAGCATCTTTTCTGGAAGGAAAGTGAATCAAGTTTGTACTTCTGAGAGGCCATTTTTGAAAATTCCCAATTGTTTTTATAAGCGTTGGGAAAAAACATAAAAAAAATTAAGGAAAAACTGAAATTTTTACGCAAAACTGATTTTTACAAAATCAATTTTGTTTTTTTTGGTATAATTTAAAAATAAAAGGATTTTAGATACATGAAATTTTCACCAAATGTTTATATAAGCATTTTCTATATATAATAATATTTTCAATTTATTTTGACTTTTCAAATTAATTATAAGCATAAGACATTTTCAGTTTTTTTAAATTTCTTTTATTATCGTCAATAAAATTTTTTTCAATTGGTCAAGAAACTTAAGAATTTAATACTAGGTTTTTGATAATTTTTTATAAGTGAAAATTAAAAAAAAAAGTTGAGCGTAAGTCTATAATAGTTTTTTATAGATATCTAAAATTAGAATTTTGAAAGAAATATGTAAAAATCAAGGACATTAGCAGTTTTTTATGATTTAGAAATTTATAAAAAAAAATTTGCTTAAATCTAAACAAAAATTGTTGAATTTGAAAATTCACCATAAGATTTTCAATAAATTGTTCTACCTTTCGAAAAATAAAACAGTTTACCGGAAAGTCAAAATAATTTTTTATGATTGTTTGAAATTAGATTTTGGATATTTACCTGTAAACTACCAATGTCTCAGGGAACGATTTTGTTAGAATTCAAAAACGAATAACTGTAGACATTTCAAATGTTCACTAAATGCCAAGATTATCATTTTTTAAACGTCATTCAATTTTAAAAATATTTTCCCTCTTCTTAACCTTTTTATAAGCAAAGAAAGTTTTAATTTTTTTAGATTTTATTCCTTTAAATAACAAAAAAAGTTTAAAAATTTAATACGTTTCTCATAAGTTGTCATAATAGTAGTTCAAAAATATTAAAAATACATATGTACAATATTTTATTAGCATTTTCAATTCAAATTTAAACCAAAGTTCATCAAAATATCAAACATTTGCAAATTGTTTTATGATTAAAAACTTATAAAATGTTCAATTTTTATAATTAAGGATTGAAAATTTAAAACAAAGTTTCTTGCAAGTAGTTTATTGCATAACCAAAAATTCAAATAAATATATTAAACATGATTGTTTTTATAGACATACTAATTTCTAATTTTCAAAGATTATTAAATGTATATTTTAATATGTTGTAATAAAAATAATTTAAATTTAATGATTTATTTATGAAATTAAAATAATTTAAACTCTGCATCATTGTAAAATTTAAATAATATTATTAAAAAAAAATAGGACAAATATATATTATATTGTTCATTGTTTGCAGTTTACACTTTTAAAATATTTCTAAGTATTTACTAAAAATATTTTCTTTAAATTGTTAAACTATATTTTATTTGTACTTGATTTAATTTCAGTTTTAGAAAAATTTGTTGTATATTATTCATCTTTAAATGGTAATCTAAATTCACCTTTTTATAATTTTAAATTTTAAATAAAAGAAAATGTAAAAACAATAACAGCTAAGATGTTTTCTTTAATTAAAATTTAATGACCATATTGACAAAACTAATGCTCAAATATTGTTTTAGAGTCTCTGTGCTTATTTAATTATTATAAATATAAATAAAATGTGTACCAAAATATCAAAATTAAGTCAGAATTCATAAACTTAGCCTACCTGAATGCAGGCTATCATTTTAATATAAGTTGTTATTGTAAGCTATAACATTTCATGTTCAGTTTGTTTTTAATCTAAAGAATAATATCTGAATTAAAATATTTAATTTGGAATTCTTAATTCTTTACCTAATTAATAGTTAAATATATTTTAACTTTAGGTTTACCAAGGTTCACATTGTTCAAAATACCTGCAAGGTGAAAATGTTTATATACCAGCCAATTCTTCACAGGCACTTATTGAAGGAAACCTAAGTTCAGCTTTTAAAGTGATTACACGATCTACTGATATGACACCTGGTTGTGCAAAATATGCTCTTCCTTCCATTTGCCATACTGCATATCCAAAATGTAGAAAGGATAAGACTATTCCTAAGCCATTGCTTGTGTGCCAAGAGGTTTGTTTCTCTAATTCAATAATAGCTATTTATATTATTTATACAATTATTGTTATAGGACTGTGAATTATTGGAAAACGACATTTGTAGTCAAGAGCATGCAATCGCCAAAAAACATCATTTACTTGGACGTTTTGTTAATTTACCTAATTGTTCTTCTTTACCAAAAACCGATTGTTTTGAGCTTGGTATTGAGAAACCAGAAGTCAATGAAGGTAAAATAACAAAAACATAAAGTATTGACAATTAGCACATTATAAGAATTTTTTTTTCAGATGAAAAGTGTTATTGGGGACTAGGAGTATCATATCGGGGCACAATGTCATCATATCAAAATCTATCGTGTGTTCGTTGGAGTCAGCAATTAATTGTAAAAACATCTGATTATAAGGAACTACAAGGAGGTCATCGCTTCTGTCGCAATCCAGGATCTGAAGAAAATGAACCTTGGTGTGTTGTTGAAATGCCAGACACGGGACAAATGAAAAAAGTGATATGTGATGTTCCACATTGCAGTGAGTTATTTGATAAAGAAAAAATAGTAAAGGATTTTATTTAAAATTGCTTTTATATATAGTGAGAACTCTTCAATTACCAATTTTTATTGTGAGCACAGTCAGTATTTCTTTATTTATTATACTGGTGGTAATGGTAATTTGCTGTATTCGAAGAAAAAGTAAGCGACGAAATTCAGCAATACGTCGTAGACTGCCACCTTACACAAATCAAAAAGTAGTTAAATTTTTAAATATAAAATGTACATAAATTAACATATTAACATATTTTTAATATTTATTTTCAGCAAGACATTGTAAAAGGTAAGACTAATGGTCTAGAATTATCATCACTAATACCAGGCTCTAGTGCTTCAAGTCAAAAATCAGATAAATATTGTAAAGTTAGACAATATGCTTTGGGTGAAATCACATTTTTACAAGAAATTGGAGAAGGTGCTTTTGGTATGTATTTTTATCGAAAATATATATTCTTAATTAATTAAATATGAATTTACTTTCATAAATTTTTTGAATAGGCAAAGTTTTCAAAGGTCAGGTGGCTAATGATATGGGTGCCATAATTATGGTAGCCATTAAGACATTGAAAGAAGGTGCAAGCGCTAAGACAGCAGCAGACTTTAAACGTGAAACTGATTTAATGGGAGAACTACGACATCCAAATGTGGTTTGCTTGGTAGGCATGTGTTCACGTCCAGCATGTTTATTGTTTGAATACATGGTTGGTGGTGACTTACATGAATTCCTTATGGCCCGCTCTCCACATTCACCAAATTCCCCAATAGCACCTTCACTTAATCAGGCAGACTTTATGTATATTGCTACCCAGATAGCTTCAGGTTAGTGTTATTCATTATTATTATTAATATTATTACTTGTAGCTATGCTCTGTCCAACTAGAGAGCATGCCACGGCCCTGACATAAATCAGTTCTTCTGAGCATTACCACCTTGGCATAGTGGAACCGGTTTTAATGGCAGGGTGTCACGTGGGGATACCCAGAATCTGTATTCTCTCACTGGGCAGAGTATAGTATCTTTTAGTGAATTAAGTTAATTAACATTAATTAATATACCATAATTGTATATAGGCATGGAATACTTATGTAGCCATCATTATGTACACAGAGATTTAGCTGCTAGAAATTGTTTAGTTGCTGAAAATCTTACAGTGAAAATATCAGATTTTGGTCTTTCGAGGGATATTTATTCATCTGATTATTACAGGTACTTATACTGTTTATATTTATAAATTGTACTTATTATATGTTGTAATATTTTACATGACATACTTTTTACTTTTAAATATTCAATTAATAGATCTCAAAGCTACATTATTCTTTAACTGAAATAAAATGTTTTATACTTATTAGCCATAAAAATACAAATGACAAATTGAAATTTTATCCTCGCGATTAATTGTATTTTAATTAATAGAAGTACTAAAAATATGTATAATACTAAATACTAATATTTAATATTGTATAATAAATAATAATAATCTGTCTTGTTCAGGATAAGTATCAATAATTGAAATAAATTTCTATGAAATATATTTTTTATAATTTAATAATGTCAATGTTTCCTAACTATTTAGTTTTTAAATACTCATAATAATTATTAAAATATTATTTAATTTAGCAATTATTATATTTCTAACTCTGCATTTATAGAGTACAATCAAAATCATTGTTACCTGTAAGATGGATGCCACCTGAATCTATTCTGTATGGTAAATTTACAACTGAATCTGATGTTTGGAGTTTTGGTGTTGTATTATGGGAAGTTTACAGTTATGGCTTACAAGTAAATGTTTTCATCTTTAATCAAAATAATAACCATTATGACCTATGATGTTATTTTATTCTTTAGCCATATTATGGATATAGCAATCAGGAAGTCATTGAAATGATTCGTTCACGTCAACTACTTCCATGCCCTCAAGAATGTCCATCAAGAATGTACTCGCTAATGATGGAGTGTTGGCATGAGGCACCTGTACGACGACCCAATTTCACAGAAATCCACTCTCGACTCAGACAATGGGCAGCCATGTCTGTATCAGCAGCACCTACCATGACATATTCTATGGTGCGCCCTGGAAGTCAATCTGATCGCACAGGTTCGTCAAATGTGTCATCCACTTGTAGGCCAGTCAATATATGAGTTACTAAAGT
Organism: Pentalonia nigronervosa; assembly: GCA_014851325.1. Classification (NCBI taxonomy): domain Eukaryota; kingdom Metazoa; phylum Arthropoda; class Insecta; order Hemiptera; family Aphididae; genus Pentalonia; species Pentalonia nigronervosa. The sequence goes on along the minus strand of JACXSJ010000891.1, from coordinate 49,857 downwards.
CTATTCTTATGTAGTAATTCCCTCTTGTATTACATAAATATCAGACGCTTTCAACATATAGTTGAATATCTGAGTGCATTTCTCTCATCAATTCCCACAACATAAATGTAAATTTTCATAAAATCATTATTCATCAATTGATATGTTGTATAAATAATGAAATAATATTTGTTTTAAGCTTAATATTAGTTAAACAACAGAATTTTGTATTCATAAAATTAATTTCATCTAAAAACTGTACAAATTCAGTTAGTTGTATAATAATTTATTCATTGAATAATATTATTATTATTTATAAATAGTATGTTTTCTTTTTTTCTTATCAAAATTTCACGTAATATTGAAGGTAATTGATATTAGAGAAGAAATTTGCTTTATGAACTGCATTTAACCATTAACACTTTGTAAAAAACCAAGTAATTATAATTTAGAAGTTCATACAAAATTTATGATATATTTACTTTTTTGGAAACAAATATGGTGTCAAAATTAATTATCATGTATTTCAATGATTGTTAACATTTAAACATTAACATTATCATTTATCATTTTATGAATAATATTCATGACGACACTATTTATGGAAGTGCAAACAACAATCATACTTCAATAGTTCAAACTTTAAACACCCAAATACCAATTTCAATGTGACAAAATGATTGCTTTAAATTATTTATAGGACATTGAATTACAAATTGCATTTAAATATCGAAAGTCTAGTGTATTAACTATAGCACTCACTTACGTTACAGGTGTTGCTCGGGTTCAATATTAAAACAATTATTTGATCATATTCTTCTGTCACCTCAAAAGAATTCATAATTAACCGTCTTCCACTCGCCAGGTTTTATTTGTGCCATACATTTAACATTTGTTATAACTAAATTTTCTTTTGCATACTCCATCTGCCGTGTTCAAATTCATTTATGTATGGAAATAGGAAACGTTACATTTTTAAATTATGAGTGAGAACACCAGTGTACGATTGAATTCTTAAAAACCGTAATAATAAGGTTATGTTAATTTTGTTAGAGTTGTGACGTTGTCGAAGAAGTAGTTTGTCTTGTACCTATTAATAATCTACTACTTTTATTATTATTATTATTATATGTCAAATGTACATAAGTGTTTTTATTGTACATACACACAAAATAATGTATAATATAATTTATTAATTATTACCTATGTATCATTTTGTACATTTCAACTAATAATAATTAGTTTATAATATTGTTTTCTTAGTAATATTATAATTCTTTAAGGATTAATTACATTTTTCTATTATAATATTATGAATAACTATATTTACTTAAAAAAAAATGTCGTAAGAGTAATGTGTAAATTGTTTTTTGAATTTTTTTTTTACTGATATTGTAATGGTACACTCTAGTCTACTTAATGTTTTAGTGTGTAAACATAATTTAAAATATAAAGACTGTTGAAAATATTTTCAAAGAAACTGCTATTATACTTGTGTTTTTATTTATATTTTACGGAATATACACCCAAAAAAAGTGTTTTGTTTATTGAGAACATAATGTTAGTATATTACCTGAATTGTATCTCATGTCTGTCAAAAAAAAATCCTAAAAATTATGACCAACTATTTACTTAATCATTTTATAGACTTAATAAGCCATAGCTTTTATAAGTCTACATAATTCATTTACACAATAGAATATTATATATTTTTTTTCACCTAAAACTCGTATATTTGTTGTATTCTTATGAATTTTAAAAATATATTTTAGATAATTTTTTTTACAAAAAAATTTTTAAATATTATGCAAATAAAATATGTTAGAACAAAAAGTCAATTATTATCACAAATTATAAATTATTTTCAGTTCGCTCAATGGCATTTTGTTCAATGGCATGTTTACAAATATTTTACTTCATAATTTTTAGCGTTATGAACACATCTGACTAAATAAAATTACTCAGTCAACTGTGTGAATAGGTTTGCAGCATAAAAATAACTAAATATGTTGAAAATTTTATTCTACATAGAGAATAAATATAAATGTAATGGCGAAAAGTTTCAAGTTACAAAGATTAATATATATTTTTGGAAAAATAACACAAAACGTACAATTGTTATTATTCTATTTAATATACAATTTCTTCAGGATTCTATAAAAAAAAAATTGTGCAAATATATTTTTAAGTTTTAAATTGCTATAAGAAGTACTTATTAGAGACCACCTTATATTAAATTGTCAAGCTTTGATCACATACATTTTTTCACGAAAATTTTAAAATAAGTTGAAATATATTTAAAATTTTACTGCAGTAGAAAATGATAGTTAAGTAATAGTGGAATTTTTCAAGTTTTTATAATTAATATATTTGAATTATAAAAATATAACAAAAATCATTTGAGCAAGAAACAAAGTAATTATTGAATGTTTTAGTATAAAATGTTATTAGAGTCTGAACTTTAAATGTACATTGAAAATGTATGTACCTTATAATAATTTTTTTTATTTTCATTAAGGGGAACTCTTGAGAAATGTTATTTAAAATGTTTAAGTTATAGGTATTAAATACAAAATAATTAACATATTTTTATGGTTTTGACTTTTGACACAACAAATTGACTTTTTTCAATTATTAATTTCATTAAAAAAACTGTTAAAACTGTAATACATTTTCAAGTTTTTTCTTAAAAATTAATAATATTATTGTTCATAAATCTCTACAATTACAAATGTATTAATAGCACAAAAAGAACCAATTTTTTTAAAAAATTATACTACGTCTAGAAAATGCTAATATTAATATATAACAAAGTTATTATTTTGTAAAAAAAAAAAGAAAAAATGTAGTACAAAATAATTTATTGTAATGTCGAAAAATTTCAGTTTTCTTTGATTTTTTTTTTTAGTTTTTTAATTATTTTGAAAATTATCTTCAATTACATTTTGTGGCAACCTAGGTACCAACTTATTGAATTTACAATAAAACCAATACATTCATCATACTTCTCAAAATATAATAGTATCTGTTTTAGGAATAATTATTTTACCAAGCCCCATGAAGGATGCACTATGATCATGACAAAATAGTTATAGATAAAGGTTATAATATAGCCAATAAGACTATTTACATATTCATGTACATTATTTTGCACTTAACGATGATGATTTTATCAATAAGTAGTCAATTTATAGAATGTGATAATTGTATATATTACTAACTTGTACATAATATACAATAGGATAAAAACAAAATTTAAAAATTGGTTTCATAAAAACCAAACATTCATATTTAAAATACTATGAATAAAGTTTTTAAAAAAGTATTCTAAACTAAAAAAAAGTATACCGGTTAACCCCTTTAAATAAACATTTCACTCAACTATATGATCATAATGACATTTGAATAAAATAATAACAATTAGATTAAAATATCTTCAAAACTTAAAAATAATTTGAGCTACAACATTAAGAATCAGACTATATGTTACAATCAATATGAAATAACAATCAATAATATAGATTATAAGAAAATATAAATAATTTTACAAAAACTTGTTAATATGAAATCTATAAATTAAATAAAAATACAATTAAAAATATAGTTTATAAGATATTAATGTTTAGAAAATGAAAATAAACTTCATTAAATAATGCACATACCATAATTGTATTATTTTTAAAAATTCTGTATAATTTGTTAACTAATTAACTATGTAATACTTACAGAAACATTCTAATCGTTCATCTTTGAGTTTGGGGTTATGGTTGGATTATCAGAAAATACAGAAAAATAGATTTACAATATATATATTAATTAATTATATAATTTACTATACATACATTAATACTATGCAATTGAATGTAAGCCTACATGTAATAAAAAAAATACTTAGAAAAAAGTCAATTATAGATTTTTGTTTATCAAATTAAATTCTAGATATTATATATCAATTTAACTAATACTAATCAGATCAACAGGAGTGGCGAACAAGAGAGGTTTTACAGTATTAAATTTATAAGTTAGTCATGCTTCAAATTTATTGGTTTTCTATATTTATTATTATTTTTTATTTTTTTTTTTTTATGAACACTACTACAGCCAATATATTATTTTAGAGAAGAGCATTCTTTAAGACCTATTTTATTAATCAAAAATAAAATTCACATAAAAATTACAATTATATTAAACCAATGAATACTATTTTTAATTTTCTTAACACTATAATTAAAATAATTTAATTCATATAATCATAATCCAATGCATAATGATTAATTAATACAAAAATATATACAATATTATATATTTATATTGTACATTAAACACATATTTAATATAATAATATATTATTTTATTTAATTCTACCTTTAAGTAGCATGATGATTTAAAACCATTTTTTAATTAGTAGATTAACTACTCCAATGAAAGCATCAAATAATTTTAGTCAATAAATCGATTAAATATTAAAAAGAAACTCATAACCAATCATAAAACCTCATTTTTCCAACATAGTAAAATGACAGCAGAATAAAATTTACTATAACCATTTTTCTTACTAATTATATTAATAAATTTTAAGAATCCTTAAACCTTAAAAAAATATTTTATTTTTTTGTAAAAATAAAAAAAAAGTACAGACTATAAATCTTACAAAAATTATATAGTTGAAAATAGTAAGAATGCAAGGCAGAGCTATATGCAAGGTTGTGTACAACATATTTATAATTCTTAATTAGTTAAATAATTTAAAGGCACCAGTTATATATAAGTCTCTAATAATATTAGTAATTTTAGTTTGAATTATTATAATAGTATTTTACAGTAATCATAAAATGATGGTATTGTTAGAAAGAATTGTATATATACAAAGAATATACAACTAACACTTCTTTACAGACTGAAGCTTACTAAACATTATAGCAAGTTATTGTCTCACCAGTATAAATAATGGTTGGGCTATGGTTTCCATGACTTCATACTCACCAATTGTTTGCAAATCAGATACAACAGTTACACAGTTCAACTAAATAATGAAATAATGTTATTTTATAAGGAGTGATTAATCAATCAAAAATAATTATAAAGAACTAACCTGTTTTTTTTTCATTCTCCTGTAACCTGGACAACCTTTACTTGACCTCCATGGCAACTCCTTACCACCACAATTGTTTTCCAAATAATCGAGAACTATTTGAATATTGTAAATATCAGAAATTAATTTATCAAAGTTTTTGTTCTGACTTTTCTTATTTTTCTCATTTTCGTGTAACTAAAATATAAAATAACATAAATAAATTTAGGTTAAAATGTTAAAATATAGAGCAATGGAATTAATTTAAAAGATAATATTAGAACAATGATTGTATATTTATCTAATAAAAATAAGAACATTAAATACCTTAAAAGCTTCTTTTTGGGCATTTTTAAGATTTAAAACTGTACGGTTGTATGATCTACCATACGATAATCCAGTTTTCATTAAATCTAAAAATAAATTATTGTCAGTAAATTAGATTATATGTTATAATATGCAATCAAAAAAGTTGTACTTTGACTAAAATAAAAACATACAATTATTTTTCTGATTGACTAATTGCTCAAGGCGATTATTTAAAAAATGTAACTCTGAAAAACGTTTATTGGTCTTTTTATATTCACAACCAAATTCATCTTCTCTATTTTTCATTTGAATGTTAATTTGAATTTGAATACTAAAAACATAATAATTAAAAAATTAATACTGTTTTTTGTATGATTATTTTTGAGTACAGACCTTTTAATTTTTGATAGTATTTTCATAAGTTCTAATGTGTTTTTCAACAGCAAACTTTCTTCATTTGATAAAAAACCTGACTTCAAAACCTTTTCTACATGACTTTTAATAGACTTATTTTTGGTTTGTTTCCTGGTACTTCTGGGATGAATCTGCATGGTCCTTTCTATACTTCTCATGTCATCAATTTGAGAACTGTATAGCTACAAAATAAATAACCAAATTAAAAAAATTGTATTACTTACTAAATTTTTAAATTACCTCATTAACAACACAAACTGAACTATCATAAAAATTATCATCAGCCAATTTATCAACTGGTTCAGTGTTCTATGAAACACAAATATAATTGATTAAACATTTTAATAATAAATTCATTTCAGTAAATAAATAAATAAATACTAAAAATCTTATTGAATAGTACCTTATTAACTGATAAACTGTTGATAAATGAGTTGTTGTAATGAACATCCTTTTCTGAAATGAACACAGTCAGGTTACAGCTACTTGGTTTTATTAAAGCTGAACATTTCACGGTTGCATCAATATCACCTGCACCAGCTTCTATATGTAATCCATCATCACTCAAAAACCTGCTACCAGCATCAACACAAAATGCCATTCAGCTCCCTGTACATGTTAACTTGAATTTTTAAATAAACCAAATTTCCCAAACTACTCTTTACCTTGTTGCCCCATTTGATGGAAATACTATATTTAAAATAATATTTATATTAATAATGCAATTCAAATATAACTTACCGAAATAGATTCTTCTTATTGCTTAAATTATTTTTATTAAACTCATTTTTATCTTGTTTGTTGTTAGATTTTATGTCTAAAGATTTTTTATTCAACTTATTATATTCTGTTTCATCATTATTTATTACTTCTGCTTCCCTATACAAAAAATTAAATTACAATTATTAATCTTTTACTAATTACTGAATAACCTCGATAGATAAATATGATTCTCTTAATTAAAAAATAATGAATAAATAAATTAAATATTTCACAACTCATGATACATTTGAGAAATGCATTCTTTATAATAACTAATCAATAAAAATGATTTAACATGCATTGAATAATTATTATAATATAGGTACACATTATCAGAGGCAGCCAATGGAGTTTTCAGGAGATGATGCACAAATATTTATCCTTCTCTATTATCCTGATATTTTAAAGCAAATAAAAAAAAAACTATTTTAAAAATATTAATTTCTCATAGTTATACCAAGTTATGGGCGTATGCAAAGTGGAGGTATAGGGCAGTGCTTCCCAACTGGTGTTTTGCAGATCCTAAAGGTTCTGTGAACCAGTGCCAAGAGTTCTGTGAAGAATTTGGGAAAAATTAAATTGGTAAATAACATATGATAATTATTATGAACGACAACTGGATCTCTCTCATTGAGGTGTTTCATTATCTTATTATAAAATATTTGTTATATAATGAGGATTCTGCAAAATGTTCAAGTTATTGCAAAGGTTCTATGAGTAAAAGAAGTTGGGAAACACTGGTATAGGGAATGGATCGGTATTCATTTAGTATGCTACCTACCAAAAAACTTTATGCGTGTAGTATGCTACCTAACGTACTTATTTTTATTTTATTTCATTTTGATGGAGACACATTAAAAGAATACCAAAAGAGGAATTATAAAAGGGACTCAAATGGTGATTTATTAAAAACTACTTATTTACAATGTCAAAAAAACGGTTGCCAAACTTATCACTTTTTAAGAAAAAAATCCTTTTACATATTACAATAAAAATGGAAAAGTAATAGCGTTTAGCATTAAATGAAATTGTTGAATTAGTTTAGTACTGGGTGTATTATCAAATACCAGTTTCAATGATTAAAAATTTACAACAAAAACTCGTAACACAATTGTAGATTGGAATTTCTGTAGAGATATAGTAGTTGCAATGTTTGATAAATGTAAAAAATGTGTGATCCAGGGCAAATTGTTCAAATTGACAAGTCATTATTTCAAGGCAAGCATAAATATAATAGAGGATGATTGAAGAATGGAGATATAATTCCAAATGTAGATGACGATGTATCAAGTTATGCTAACAATGTCGATGATCATTTAATTCAAAAAAACTTATGATACTCACATTCAAGGTCAATGGATTTTTGGCATGTATTGTAAAAATGTTGATGGGGTTCTAGACCGAAGATTTTTTAAAGTGGAAAAATGAGATAATGCAATTTTATTACCAATAATACAAAATGAAATAGAACTAGGAACAATTGTTTATTCACATCAATGGCGAGCATATAGTACACTTTAAAAGATATAGGTTATCATCATAAAACCATCAATCATTCAGTTTTTTGTTGATCTTACAATGGGCGCACAAACACAAACAATCGAGTGATATGTCAAAACTAAATACGGAATTAAAACCCCAGGAGCAACAGATTTATTAGACAGACGATTAAAAAAGAATGGTGGCGATTCAGTGATACGCAACACTACTTATTAGAAGTTTTTTGGGATGATGTAAAATTAATATATAATGTATAATAATATAAAATGGCATATATCAATATTATAAAATACTTGACAACAATGATCATCAGTTATCACTCATCAGTAATACATTAAATATGTTTTATTTTAATAAATTTTAATAATAACTTAGTTAATAAATTATTTAGAAATAAATTGTTATTGATATTTTTGTTAATTTGTTATTAAACAATAATCAGTATGTAAACTCTTCTTTGTAGGTATCATTTTATGGTAATTAGCATACTAGATGAGTATCAATGGATCCCCATATCCTTTTTTTATACATATTACATTTTGATGGTTAATTTGAAATTAACATAGTTAAAATAAAATAAAATTTTTAAAATAATTTTTATTGTATTAAAATCAGGTTGTATTTTTTGGGAGTATGGAGACACTACCCTGCAATTTATCTTGGAAATAATGAATATATATTCTCCCTCCCAAACAAAAATTCCTGTCTGTACCTCTGTACCATATAATGTATTTACATAGTAGATACACAAGATCCATTATAATTGTATACAGTAACACTTGTCTGACCTTTTTCTATGAATTGCCTATTTAAATAATAATGAAAATACTAAGATAAATACACTAAGATATGTTGGTCAATAACATCTTGCAATAAATATAGAATTTGGGCACAGTTGTTTGGAGGCCAGCATCACTGTATATATTGTCTATTTATTGAAATCGTCGATTATATTATATTGATGTATCAATGAACTCAATCAGTAGTGTGCAACAATTTTAGATCCATAACCTCCAAATTAATTTTTTTTTTAATGAAAAATCCCCTATGAAATGTTTTTAGTTAGGTACCGTAAATATGAGATTAAAGCCCGTCCTGACCAAAGAAAAATTTGTCAGAAATACGTGTTTTAGATATTGTCATCAAGAATGTTTCTGATTTCCCATCATAAACGGTAACATAAATATTTACCAACGACAATATCAGAAACATATGTTTTCGACAAATGTTTCTTGGTTTGGATGGGGTTTAAGAATTACACATAAGCCAAAATACAGGACTAATATTGACATTATCAAATGTTAACATTACCTGTAACATACATAAAAATAAAACTTACATCAAAACAATCTTTAAATTGTCTAAAAATTGTGATGGATTATTTTGGCTAACAATATCCATATGTCTTGTCAAAAGTAGTGTAAAAAGATTTCCAAGTTTCTCCTTACATGATTTGTGTTGCTTTTCATAAGAATCCACAATATTCATTACTCCTTGTAAAGTTAGCCTGCTTATATTGCTCATGGACTTTATAATTTCACTGTATTTTTTATTTACATCGAGATCTATTAGTATAGAAAAATTATAAACTTTTTTAATTATATGTATTTTATTATATTACATTTATAAATAGTAACAATACAGGAATATAAAACAATAGTAAATGCTCGTCTATTATGGTTCCTACATGTTCCTACATACTTTTAGTATGCTACTTACATTTTTAAATGTTGTTTGTTTGCTGGAAATATAGAACCAACAAATAAAGTTTTTTTATGATCAGATTTATTCTAAATTTAACAATGTAAACTGAAATTACGGCCAGTGTGTCCAAGGACCATAGATATTTGATTTGTGTTGATAGAGATATTCTAGGGTGTTAATTTTTTATTGTGTAAAAACAGTTGAAAGTAGATACATTCATACCAGTTATTTGAATGTAGAAAAATGTCAACTACAACTATTTTTGGAGGTATAGGACATTTCTCCCCATGTTTTTAAAAATAATTATTATAACATTAATTATCCAAACCTCTTTATATAAACCCTCTATTAGCAATTGGCGTATCTGAATACTTTGCTATTCTAACATCAATATGCATGTATATATAATAAATTAATGTATAAAATAATTTTATATTAATATTAAAAAATGTAAATACATAATAAATTCCCGGTATCCAAACTTTTATGTTTGTACAATTGAGGTCTTACTGTATTTATAGATGAAATTTGTTTAAATTTATTTTGAAAATGACTAGTTTTTTTATTATGATACTACTTTTTATTATATCAGCAAGAGGATAATCATTTAACTATACAAATATCTATAATTATATTATCATACATATGTGTCAACATTAAAATATATAAGTATAAAATATATTTATTAAAATATTTGAATATTTATTTTGCTATACATTAAAAGAATAAAAAGAAAATAATTTTACTCAAATAAATATTTTCAAAATATGGGTGGAGACATCAATTTTAAAAATTTAGGAAATGTCGTTATCTATTGAAAATAGCGTTAAAATATGTTTGTGCAAGATTTCGATCTATGAAACAAATGTGAATTAATATAAATCAGTATAATAGATAAGATATTTTGTTTTTCGTTAAAACCAATTTCATAATGAATAATATACTAAATTACTGAATATTATGTAAGTAGCATATTAAATGAGTACCTTATAGTAAAACTATAAATAAAATTACCACAAATCATTGAAAATTGTTTTGATGATATCAATGGTTCTGGTAAGTAGTAAAGCCACATAACCAATACTGATGCAACATCTACTGCATCAATATCTATGATTGTTTTATAACTTTTCCTTGAGCCACTTACTAATTCATAAGCACTTATAATATTGGCTTTACGTCCATTAATAGAATATGCTTCATCAAATAGACATTCTTCATATAATCCTAAAAAAAAAGTATAAACTAATAACAAATGATCTTAAATTAAACAATTAAATATTGTAATTTAAATTAAATTTGTAATAAGTAAGTAATAACTATTAATTCACATAAATACCATAGTTAATTATAAAGTCATTTATATTTTCTACTATAAGTGGTAATCCGTCACAATTCGATGGCAATTTTTCCAACGGCATACCAATCAATTTCAATTTTTCTGAATTATATTCTTCTAATAACATCTCAAACTTTGTTTCAACCTGTATTTGATTATAAATTTAATATTTTAATAGGATTCAGTATAATAATCTATTCAAGATTAAAGCTATAATCCAATGTATACAGTTAATAATACGTTACTGATTCAGACCTCTTTCTCTATTTTTTCCTATAGTTATAATTTGTAAAACTCAACAAATTTTATATATATATATATTTTTTTAAAAATGTTATATGAGTAAAATACACTGTTAATTTGAATATTCAGCTTTAGGATATTATGCGAGAATACTAAATAATATGCTGTAATTGGACGAAATCCCAATTTGTAATTAAAATAAAATAATAATAATATTTAATTGAAATAATATTTTTCTTATTAAATGTACCTATATTTAATTGCATGTAATACAAAAATATAAAATAACTGAATTAATGAAATCAAATAACTATAATGTCTTTAAAAAGCTTAAAAAAAATGTTTTTTAAGCTATAGTAAACCAGAAATTTTACTTGAAACAATTCAACTATTAATCATAAAAATTTACTAGACTATATAAATGGAAGATTGCCCAAGATTATAAGTTGTTAGTACATAAAAAAATTACATAATTCAATAAATATGTTATTTGTTATAATAGTAAATATGAACAATGAAAATACTTTACCTGCTTACTAAGAACATGTGTGTCAGTGCAACACAAAGTTAGTTTCATTTTCATACAATTCAAACTCTGGGTAATTCCCTGAAAATAAAAATATTTATTAATAATAATAGCATACAACTATACAAATTACTGTAATCACAAACTACTTACTGCAAACCACTGCAGTAATTTCAACAGCTTGAAACAGTCTTAAAATCCAAATGTATACCAATAAACGATTTAGATAATCATATCCCAATCACGGCACATTTTAATGCCTTATGGCTGCTTTAGGAAATGTGTTGACACAAGACGTAATTTTAACATATAAAGGTGTAAAAATTGACTTTCATAGTAATAGTTATTAAAGTGTTAAAAAAAAAATTCAATCTGCAAAAAAAAAACGAATTATCACAACAACTGTTACAACATTGAAAAAATCCAATGTAACTTATAAATAAATAATTTTATTGTTGAGTAACTAAACACACCTATAACTCGTTTTTTATACAAACAGATATGATATATACTATTGTATGCTAAATCACAACAAATATTAAATAAATTACAGACATACAATTAATTTAAAAAAAAATCATAAAACTTTAAAAATTATTTTGGACAAGTTAATATGAATATTTTAAATGAATTTATTATACAATTATTTTTGTTATTGAATTTGTGTTTTTTGATACATCGCTTCATAGTAATGTATTACACTTTATTATTAATTGGTTTTTTTATCCAAGACTTTACTTTTATACAATAGATAGTATTGCTAACTGACATTAGCATTGTCCATATACCTATTACCTCTTATATTCTCTCTACATATTTACTTTTATGTTCAATTGGTAATAAATCGTTAAATTGTAAGTAGATAAATCGTGCAAAAAAAAAAAATTATTACAGTATTACAATTATTTAGAAGTTTAGAAGTTATATTTGGGTAAAAATAAATAAATATTATTTAGATGTGTAAAAATTGTGGAATTTATTTTTATACAAAACTACACGAATAGGCAATTTAAATTGTACCTGTAACTAACTAAGTAATTAATTAATTTAGAATTTCTGAAGTTGATCCTATTTAAACAAATAAATAACTATATAATGTTTGGTAATATTGATTGATTTAAAACATCTAAAAAAATATTTAGAAAGTTAACAACTATAAGGAATTGCAACATAAAAATAGATAAATAATTTATACCTATTCAGCATTTAGGTATTATTTATTTATGTTAAATGTTATATAATCTCAACTGTTGTAATTACAGTAAATACTTATTTATTTTTAATTTTATAATAATATCTGTAAATGTAAGTATAAATTGAATCTTGGTTAGGTTGGAAAAGTATACATAAATAATAAATTTAATCTAACTTAATATGAGATTAAAATTATAAAAATTCAGTTGATATCATTGTTTTTCATAATTTGCGTTTGTTGACACATCAAGTCAGGTATAGGTACTTAAATTGTGTAATGTACAGATAACAAACAGTTCGGTTAGATTACACTTACAATATAGTGGCCAATATTGTGTTACAAAAAATTACAATCAAGGGAATGGCGAGACCAGCATAAAGAAAACAATATCAATACACTAATTCATAATTGATACCCATTATGGTACCTATTAATCACTTATAAGAACCGAACTGCAACACGAGAGAACTGAAGACAACGCAAGTCACACTACCTATTATGTCATTTTTTGCTGACCCTGTTAGAACATCTTAAATGCAGGCGTGTCGTACGAACACAGCGGACTAAATTAATATCGTAGGGGGGTTAGCGCAGACATGACTTATTATTCGAAGGAACAATAAAACGATAGTACAATACCGCATTGGTTTATTAAATAATTCTAAACAGTTTTGGAGCGATACCAAAAGTCTGCGTGGTCTATCAATAAGAGCGTAGCGTGATACTAGGGTGGACTTAAAACAACGAGAGCACGCCGACTCGGATGTAACCGCATCAGGGTGAATATACTGAAGACAACTTACCATCCACTTACCGGTGTGGGAACATGGAACACGACTGGATCGACCTACTGCTCGCCGCGTCGCGAACTCGCGGCCGAACGAGTGTAGTCGGCAGCCATCGCCGAACTGAAGAGTGAAGAGTGAACTACTGTTTCTTTATAAACTCGAAACAGCTGCGGGCGCCGGACTGCGACAGCCGACAGTGCGACCACTTGGCACTTTCGTAAACGCGCACGGCGTCCCGGTTCCTCACTTCGCAGCCGGCGAGTATTGCAACAGCGCCACACGGATTGTCGGCCGATCGAGGTCAACCACAAACGAAAAAATAATGTCCTTTTGGGGGGGGGGTGGGGGGGAAGTAGTTATCATAAACACTGTAGTTAATAACTACTATGGTTATGTCACAGCAACGATTAAAGACTTATCTATGGGCCGCAGTGTTCGCCGTCAACTGTAAGTGGGCAGGTGCGTAGAATCACGATGTAGATAAGATATTATTCTGAACATCGTGCATAGAACCATAGCCATATAGAACAATATCGCTCTAAATTTGATATGTACAATGAACAATGTATACAATATTGTATTGTGCATATCTGTGCTCGCGGTTAGTGGGAATTGAGAATTGTGTTGGCGGTCAGTGTATGGAAGGAGTGAGAACCAGCTGTACCGACACAACTACCGACTAGACGCCACGCTGTCTACGTAGAGTTTAAATTATCTCAACTTCATAAACAAACCATCATTAAATAAATTAAATATATTAAACAAACCATTTTTTTTATTGCAACACGTTAAAATATACAATTTAACAGTCTTCGAAAATTTGAAATTAAAATGTCTATAAAAAACAACTATTTTAATTGATTTTTTGATTTTTTGGATAAATGGGATATTTTAAAAGTTATTAACTACAAAATAATTTGAAAAAATATTCGAGATTATAATGAACTTTGATCAATTTTTTAACTTTAAATGCTTATAAAAGAGCGTGCTTATATATTTTCAATATTTTTAAATTGCTATTAGAACAACTTATGAGAAATCTTGTATTAAGAATTTTCAAAAAAAAATCAAATACTTTAAAATAGATAGGTAGCTTAAAAACATAATATATAAATAATATAATCATAATTAATATATTAAATAGTAATTATTAATTTAATGCTAGGCAATATTCGGAGAAAATTTTGACTTGGACTTTTACAAACTGATGGTATAGCTGGTACAGTAAATATGATGCATTAACTGCGTACATACATGCTATAATAATTTTAATTCTAAAAAGCAGTAATCACATTTATTTATTGATTCATAAAAAAAATATTCTTATATAAAAATATGCTTATGCACGATGAAAATTATATTTATTTGATATTATCATGAAATATGTTAGAATTCTATTATTGAAAATTTATCGACTCCGAATTATGTTCACAAGCATAAGCGTAAATAACTAAAGAAAAACTTAAATTAGGGCCCTTTTATTATAAAAGATCTATACTTGACCCCCAAATTACTTAGTCGCGTCACTGAGCTAGATTGATCTAAATAACTAGCTGAATCAGAACCATATTCTAAAATAGAACAAACTAGAAAAAAATATAGAATTTTTAAGAAATTTGGATTTTTAAACTCCTATACCGAGTTGCATGAAAAAATTGATTAATTTAATGGTTCGATAAAATTTAATGGACTAATGGACTAATGCAGACCACTAAGTAAATCATGTTTAAGGAACCATTTGTTCATTAAATGTTTAGTGACTGTTCACGCAACCCGACATTAGCAATTACGACGTATGAAACCAAATGCACGAAGAGTTTCATTGCATATCATATTTCATAGGATATCGCAGATTTTTTTTGTTTTTATTTTCGATGTATGTAGATAACATTTTTTGTTCCTACGTGTTATGATATGCGTTTCAACATGATACATACCATCAGTTAAAAAAAATTAAAATATAGATGTCAGTGTATGTCTTACCGTTGAAATAAATTTATAAATTTATATTATAGAATACTGATGTGACCATAACCTAATCTAATGCATTCACATACATATACATGATACCACTACATATGATACATGAACACAATTCTTATGGAAAGATTTAGAGACTAACATTCTCACCGCAGATTTGTGAAAATATAATTATGTTGTAATACGATATATTGAATATAAAATATTAATATCGTATTCGTATGTAATTCGTTTATATCATTCAGTTTTGAATAACCGAATAACTGGAATGTAATATCCAATTCAGTGACTGATAAAAAAAAAGAATATAAAAACATGTGATAGGTACATATTATTTCAATTATTTAATTAATTATATTAATCCATTTTTTAATATTTATATGCTATTGTCCCGATCAATTCTCAGATCTAGGATCTTAAACCTTCTTTGAAAAAATTAAGGATAAGGTAATATCGTAGAAAACCACTAACCTGGTTACCCCTTTACACTTAAATCATTTAATTCAACAACTTCAAGTTTATCATATTCTTTTATTGAACATTGAACCTTTTGTAAATTATTTATATATTTTCCCATTCTTTCTTTTTTACAGTACTACAAAGTTAAAAAAAATTGAAAATTTAATACAAGGTAGAGTGAGATAAAATCAAAACATAAAATAAAACCAAAAGTACCTACCTATATAATATTATATTCACAACTTTCATAAGCTGCATTAATTAATTTATCAATAGCATGTTGGCGTTTAATAATAATAATAATAATAATAATACATCAAATAAAAACCAATTAAAAAGCATAACAAAAACATTTATTTGTTTAAATCAATACGATTTGCAGTTGAAGGCAATTTATTATGGGCGAGACCTTTTTCGACGAAAATCATAACTTTCCTTTTTCGACCAAACTAAAAGGTAAAAAGTTTAATGTTTACCTTATGTTATACATATATAGAAAAGTATTAAACATTTTTAATTAAACTTTTATTACTTCTTTAATATAATTAAAATTTAACACATCCACTAAAAATGTTTTAACATTTTAATGCGAGGTTTCTCATAAGCTTTTATAACAGGAGTTCAAAAAACCAATATCTATGCTATTAAAAGCTGTTGTATAGTATGTTTATTAAAAATAATGAACTAAATATTAAAAAACACTATATAATATAAAATATTTTTTATGGCAATAATAATAGAATTCTGTAATGGTATCGAAGTCGTGAGTTTGTCGGGTATGTACTATTATATATATTTAAAAGATTTTAATAGATTACATTTGATAACAAAAAATAACAAAATAAAATTGCGTAAAAACAAAAAAAAATTGAATGCCCCGGGTGAGGATCGAACTCACGACCTTAAGATTATGAGACTTACGCGCTGCCTACTGCGCTACCGAGGCTGTTAACAGATTTATGAAAAATTAAATTATTTAAATATAATAAAATAATTCATACAAATTTACACAAATAATTCCCATATTATAAATATGCAAAAAATCCCAGTATACCTTAATTGAGCCTATGAAATGTAAAAGTTTAGTAATAAAATAGTTTATACCATGTCTTTTATAAAATTTATCTATATAAATACATAATTATCATAAATTTTTATATATAAGGGGGAATGTTTGAACTTTTTTAGATTTTGAGCATAGTAAATGTATAACGATGTATGGATTTTACAATCACGTGTGTCTTGAAATACTTTTTCTAACTGTAAAAGTGCTTTGATCATCGACTACAATGGAGGTATCTGGTGGCCAAATGAATCTAGTTAGTAGTTGGTATACTAACAGGACTGCAAGAAATCAAAATAGAAAATATTATAATTTATAAACTACTAACATTTAAAAATAATAGAGGGAAAAAATGATGAGTAAGTTGCAAATAAAACCGTTATATTCTTTAAATATCTATACAAAATTTGAAGTCAAAATATCTTTAAAAAAAAACTATGATTATATATTTTTGAAATTTGTTGTTTACAGTATGAATTACAATAAACTGCTAACTATTAACAAGGTACTTATGACGAACATTGTTTTAAATTTTTAATCCTAAGGTATAAAAACTAAAAATTTTATACATTTTTTAACTACAAATTAATTTACAAATTTTATCTAAGTTTTAACTTTATATCAAAATGCTTATAAAAAAAATCGTAAATATATATTTTTAATATT
Organism: Pentalonia nigronervosa; assembly: GCA_014851325.1. NCBI lineage: Eukaryota > Metazoa > Arthropoda > Insecta > Hemiptera > Aphididae > Pentalonia > Pentalonia nigronervosa. Next base: position 31,859 of record JACXSJ010000891.1, on the reverse strand, counting down.
TTTGAATTGCTATATAAAAAAAACTTCCGAGGAAGTTTATATTAAATTTCAACCCTTAGTTTTAAACTTGTGCATTTTATATATTTTAACTACAAAATAATTTGAATATTTTCGTGATTTTGACGAATTTTGTCAAAATCTAACTTCAAATACTCACAAATATTATTGTAAAATTACGCTCAACTTTTTTTTTAATTTTCACTAATCGCTTTTAAGAAACCTTGTATTAAATATTTTAATTTTTGATTTTTTTGACTGACTACTGAGCAAAAGATTTTTAATTGACAATAGTTTTTAAAAAACTAACAGAAATCAAAATTTTCTTATGCTATAAATATATATATATATTATGCCTATAAAGAGCTAAAAAATAAACACAAAATATTTAAAAAATGTTATGGTGTATAGAAAATGCTAATATAAAAATTTGGTGAAAGTTTCATGTACCTATTTACAGTAATTTTTTTTAGAGTTATGCCAAAAACAAAATCAATTTTGTTAAAAATTGGTTTTGCGTTAAAATCTTCGTTTTTTATTAATTTTTTTTTTGTTTTTTCTCACGCTTTTGAAAACTACTCGGAATTTTTTACTTTTGACCTCCTAAAGTATCAAATAGATTCACATTTCTATCTAAAAAAATGCTGATAAAGAACATTTTTTTTTTTGATTTTATTGTATTTGATAGTTCTAACCATTGTACAGTATTTTATTTAACTTTAGTCATATCTTCGTTTTGCAATATGTTCCACATTATCTTACAAATTTCTTAGAGTATTTTAACTCCTTATGGATGGTGGTAAACTCTCCTGATTTTTAAAACTAGTAAACAAGTCAAGATTGTGTTTACCTGAAAGCAATAGCAGCTTGAACTTTTCTTTCCTTAACTAACATTTAATATTTTTATACTACCTACCCTTAATATTTTTCTCGCTGCATTCAAAATAGTGAATTCATAGATTGTTATTTTTTTTTGGAAAGATGACACGGGTGCCCGTAGACAAATCCGTTTTAAGAAACAGAAAAAAGTATTAAAAAATTTTATAACAGGCGTAGAGAAGAGAATAAGACTACAGTTTAAAACCAAAAAAAAAAAGAATTAAAAAGGTATAAATAAAACTTAGGAACTAAATCTAAATCTAATCTGTCTCTTATACTCAAAAAATCATTAATCAGAATGAACCATTTTTATTTTTTTTATTATTATACTGGTAAATGCTATCCCAGCTTTAAAATCACGTTTAAAATTATGATAATTAGGTTCGATGGCTTAGCCAACTTAATATTGTTTAAAAGTAATAGTCTAATATGACACCCACCATCCCAGACCAGATAAATATTAGTCAATATTTATTAATATCCACCCAGCAAATTATTAATAACTCGATGGCATCTGCACTACGATTACTCCCTTTTGAAATGCCACTGACTGTCTGACTATGATACGTCTGATATTCCCTCAGTAATATTTAAATATTTTCTTTCATTATTATGTTTACAATATAAAAATACGTTGGTAAGAAAAGATCATTGTAAAGCTCACAACCAATGATGATAATCCACTACCATCACAATATAGCTTCAACATAGTTTTTGTAGGTTTGACATTAATCTTAGACCTATAGCCTCTTAGATAAAAAGTGGAGGAATTGGCGTTGCTGATCTCTTGAATTTTGTCTTCTTATCAAATCGAATTAGTTGAGTCATCTCATGATTATGATTTTGAAAAAAATACACCCACAATGTTTAAGTATTCGATTATACATGTCTGATAATATTCAAAGATTAATAGTGTTCATAAATGTTCTGAACCAGTTTACTCAAAGTATGATTGTTCTTTTCATCAAATTGATGATGATACAATGGAATTTTGTAACGATAACGTTATTTTTACGAATTACGACAATAAAACCAAAACTCCTGAAAACTTTTTAAATGTTTTTTTTCTTTGTTTTGAATTTAAAAAAAAGAACTGGATATTAATGCATTTATATCGAAGGATGATTTAAAATAAAGTAGCAGCATCCAAACCTTAACTTTTGAATATACCCTTATAAATATATTCACAAGTAATGATAAGCAATGACTTGGACAAAATACCAATCTAACTAAATGTAGTTCTGATGGAGAAAACAGTGAAAATATCACAACATTCATTTAGTAGCATGATACTACTTTTAAAAATATAATTGAAAAAAGTGATCTCAAAAATAAAAAAATAATTTGAGTGATGAAAACCCGGCTACAGAAAAATAGAAACGTAAAAGTCAAAGACAGACAAAAACTACATACCTTACACCAAATCCCTATGTTAAACATTTAAATTTAAATAAAAATAATAATTATTGCCATTGTTGAAAAATGGTTAAAGAGTTGAAGATTTCAAGGCATTAAATTTAAAAGGATTTGGGAAAATTATTCTCACTAATACGTGCGCTTTTGATACAGCATTATTTCTTTTTATGGCTGCAATGTGTGATAGTAATAAATATATACAAATGATTGATCAATCGCCTCATAATTCTTTTATTAATTTTACAAAATCTATACTACCTTCAGGCATTTCAGTAGATACATATAGAAAGAGGGCTAACATTATTACTGAGACACAAGTCCCCAACCAAACGCCTTTAAAATATGATCAAACGATGTATAAATGTGGCACAACATTTAATAATTTATTCAAATGTATGGTTCCTAAACTCCAGATAATCTATGACCACATTACATGTTCGAGTAATAAATGTACAGACAAAATTCATCCATACTGCCAAACTTTATATATTTATGATGGGAATTTCAAAAATTTAGATAAATGTATAAATGAACGATTGCAAAAGGTTACAAATATTTGTGACAATGATACTGGTGATAAAAAATGTAAAAATATAAAAATAATTACACCATCAATATCCGATAAACATTTATTCATAGATGTTTTACATAAGAACGAAGGTAAAGTATTATTAGTTTATACGATAATTATAAGATTTAAACATTTAATAAATTCTAATATTTAAATATAATTTGAGTTCTAGATATAAAAATAAATAAAACCACATTCAATTTACTTAATACATTTAAAAATCCAGAGAAGTGTAATGTTTTGTCAATCATTTTCAGGTTCAAATGTTTCAAGATCAGGGTATTTAAAATTAAGTGACATACCTTCTACATTAATCATACAAAATACGACTTATAAACTAAGAGGAGTTTGTTCCTTAACTGGAGGGAATTTATGTGAGGTTGGACATTAGAAGACATATTCCAAGCGATCGAATAGTACATGGGAGCTTTATGACGACTTGGCAATCAAAGCTATACCAGTGAAACTGGGCATTATAGTGAAATGCGAATGTTTATTTTATACAGTATAACTACCATATTGTTATTAATAATATTTTTCATATCATTTTAATTATTAATTATTACTTTTTATTATTAGTAGTATTACATTTGTTTAATTTAAGTTTAATTAATAATAATGTATTCAAGTTGTATCAGTAATTAAAAAATGTACAATTTCAACTAATAATTATGTACCTATATTAACTTAATTCAATATTCAGTAGGTATTAATAATGTGTATTGCAGAAGTATATTAATGGGAAGTTTGTATTATTTTCTTTAGTGATCCAAGGAAGGTTCAGATAATAGATTAAGCTACATATTTAAAGGTGGCTTACTAAATATCTATTAATAGTATTCAAATCATAACCTATTCATTTATTTCTGTTTGTAATTGGTTACTTGTAAGAAAAATGTTAATTATTACTATTCGCCACAGGTAGATTTTTTAGTTTGGTTTCAATTATCTCCAAGCATCGCTGGGTAATACGTAGCTATAATAAAAATAAAAATACATGTTCAAAATAAGGTTATTTTACTAGTTACAATAAATATTATTAAATTAATTTAAAAAAAAAAAATATTTTAAATTTTTATAATAATTTAAATATTACTTTCTCATAAATGAAATAAATATCTTTACAAACTAATATAAATAACTAACAAACATATACAGTATGAAGAAACATTTCAAATTCCAAAATTCAAGGCATTTTCCTAGCCCTCATTAAAATTTTTATTTTGCGCCAAAATAAATCTTTTACAAACGAAAATAATTGTCTTTACAAACAGCGCTTACAAACGAAGACTAATATGAAAGAAGTTGGAAAAATCGAATTAGGAAGGCTGGGAAAATGAACCTCAGTTTATCGGCAAATTGGCATCGATGTACCAATGATACTTTCTGAACTATAATTCGACCGAGGTAGGGGAATCCAATTGTGCTGGATTGGATATTGTAGTATTTGATATATTTCCAAACGTAGTTTAAACTACTCTTTTCTAACTTTTCTGATATCTCTAAAAAACTAATCACTGAAACTTTCTTCGAAATCGGTTGAGTGCTTTTTGAGCCTATAAGCTACAAACGTATATTTACGGACATTGCCTCTCGTTGTACATTTGAATAACAAACAATAATTATTAAAATTAATTTATTACTATTTTATTTTATTTAAAAAAATCTTATTTATAATCCTATAACAACGCATGGTAAGTCGGCTAGTCTAATTCCTGTCCATGGCCATTTCTGCGTATGCTACTAACTACATAATTTATTTATGCTCAGAAAGCCAATTTTTATAAATATACAATGATATTGCAATAATAAATATGAAAAAATATATAAAGTAAAATGACGACAACATTAAATCGTATGAAATTATTGGAAATAAGTAACATCTTAAAGATTCTAACTTCGTTTGCAGTTATTCGATATTAAGAGGAAATCGTTATCGCGCGTATTGCCTCCTTCTTACGCATAACGTATCAAAATATATAACCAGCAGTTCCAATTTTGTGTGGTTAGCTTAAATATTAGCGTGAATTAACTTGTTATGAACTAAAAGGTAAGAGTATTTTATCTGTGTTCTCTCATTGGATTTTTACGATATTTTAATTTTTAAGTAAGTTATGAGTAAGCATATAAAATATTAATATTAAAAAAATACTCATAATTTACTTAAAAATTACAATATCGTAAAAAAATAACAAGATATGTCAATATAATATAATAAGATAATGTTCTTACATTTAACTTTGATAATTGGTCATTTCACTTCAATTGGAACTGCTTAACATACATTTTGGTATATTATACGTTAATAAGATACACATGTGGGCACGACGTCCTCTTAATGTATTTAGGTACCTAGTTATAGTCGTGAGCATTTGCGTAGCAAGTGATCTACCTTATAATTATAAGCTTAGTTATTAGTTGATGATCTATGAAATTATAAAAACATTTCTCAACAGTTACTTATAAATTTATTTTGTAGTACTTATGTATATCTTATTAACGCATGACGGAGGTGTGGAACTATAATACATTTATATTTATAGAATTTTTTATATTGATATGCAAAAAGTTTATTGTGCTCAAATATTATAAATTATAATAGTAATTGTATTTTTTTAACGCATTATTATTTGACGGTTTGACTGATTTGTATAAAATCCTCTTTAGTTAATAAAAAATAAGTGATAATAATTAATAATACTACATTTTATGTACTTATTCATTCAATTTCGTGGCAGATTACTTATAATAAATTAGTACGAGATAACCATCCAAAGAAATTATCGTAGAATAGATCACCTGCTACACAAATGCCGTCGTGCAATTTTCGGGACGAGGCAATTATAATGGTAATATTATTATTATTTTTTTTTATGGGGGGGGGGGGGGGGAAGCCGCGGCAGGTTGACACCGCGTGAGTCGGTGCTTTATATCCCCGAGCGCGATACAATTTAGGACGATGTCAAGTCGTCCGCCGAATCGTCGTCGCTCGTACAACAACTACGGCTGTTGGTCGAGTCCGAAGACAGGTTGTGCCGGTTGAGCGGGTGATAGTGGTGATGGTGCTGGTGCTTTTGCTGTGGCCGCTGTCCCTGGTGCTGGTGCGCGGACGACGAGGTGCGCCGCCGGCGTCTGGGCGGCGGCGGCCGCTGATTGTGACGGCCCACGACGTCCGCGCTGCCGCCACTGCCGCCGCTGCTCAGCGTCGGCGTGGCGGGCGGCTGATGACCGATGCCGCTGATGACAGACGTAATCGACGGGCCAGCCGCGACGCTCACCTGATGATAGCCCGACTGCATGTCGTCCTCATCGCCGCCGGCTCCGCCACTCTGGACCGACATGGACCGCGTCCGGCGCCGACCGCACCGCAACTGATCCCGATCACCGGCACCGGAGTCCAACCGCACGCTGTTCGGGTCGGCCTGTCCAAACACACGAACAAACATTTCATAACTAAATTACATATAATATTATCTTATTATTATTATCAGGGCTGTGAATTTGTAGGATAATTCATATTCTTATTAACTCATTATTTTAAAATAAAGCTTTCTTATAACACACAGTTGAAGCTATGTAAGTACAAACAAATTTCAATTTGAAATATTTCATTTTGCATTATATTATAACGATTTTGAACTTGCCGGTCTTTTTTAGCTTTAGTTTTATCATTATTTATTTTTTAATCCTTTTTTAGATATCACTATTATTATATTCGATTTTATTATTGTCGATAACAATTTTTCATTTGTTCAAAAAATTTGAAAAATAGTATAAAATGCCTAATAAATTGTTATAATAGCAGTTAAAAAATATCAAATATAGATTTGCACAACTTTTTTTTATAAGTAGATTAATTTAAAATGTTTACAAAATTTATTAAAATTCCGAAAATTTGCAAATTATTTTTTAGTTAAAAATCATAATTTTTTTAATTTTTTTAACTACCCCTTTCGTCGGATAATCGAGAATTTAATGTACATAATTTTTTTTCTTAAATGTCAGTGGGTGAAAATCACATTGGTTATTGAATTAACATTAGTTTGTTATTTATTTGTTATAGAAGCATTTAAAGTTAAAATGAGTGAATTATTATTAATTATATTCACAATTCCCATTTCGTTGCTTGCTCCGCCACTTCACTCCTTGCTTATATTTTAAACTTTACATGTTTATGAGTAAAAAAAATCTTTTGCTTCAATATTTGATATTCACTCGTTGACATTTTCATAGCAATACAAAAGGACTTTGTACTACTTTATTTTATAAATTTAAAACATTTTTATCTCAATTTGTTCAAAATACCTGATAAGCAAGCGCCGACAACAGGTCCCGGTCAGGAACCACTCCCAACGGCATGATTTCTTCTAAAATTACACTTGCAGCGATCTTGTGATACTGGATGATGGGGGCGAAGTGTTCCCGGAATAGAGAACGCCAATCTGCATCTTCGGAATCGGCATTATTGTTATCAGCAGCGTCAGCGGCACATTTCTTTGCCCACATCAGCGCAGCCTGCAAGCACACCAGAAAATATATTTCGTACACCACATAATTAGGCTTTAGATTCATACATTAACCGACGGAAAAGAAAATCTCTATAGATTTATCACCCATTATATTAAATTTTAAATCATTTTGAATGAAATATATAAAATATATGTGTTCTCACGTTAAATGTTTTTTTTTCAAAAAAATCATCCTCTCTACAATAATTCTGATTTTGAAAATTATCATAATAATCATATAAATTGATAAAATATACAGATAAGTATATATGTCAATATTTATTTTTACTATAATACAAATCAAATTTTCTTTGTTTAGTGGCCAGTTCATCAATATTTATTTATTTAGTCTGCTTGTCATAGAGTTTCGGCGGCGGCTCAATAACAGAGAGATAGGAGTATCCACATTTTTCGTTATTACCTATTATCAATTTACTATTTTTTTCTTACTATGTTCACATAAATGGGAAAACTGCCGAAAAATACTCTAAAATAATACTAAATACTAAACACGATTTAGTGACTAGGTATGTATACTTAAGTCCTTTAACATCGAGGGGAGGATCTATCCCACAAATCCCTCCCTCGTAAATACTCCGCTGTATATTCCTACCTTACGGTTGATGTATTTTCGGTATAGGTACTGTTTTATATCGGTATACCGGTTATTGTTCAAATACCTCTTGAACGGTAAACCGTAATACCGAGATACCAACGACTTTTTTAATATTAAAGTAATACCCTTTACTATTATGTTTGACGCCGTTTATGGTTTTTTCAGTAAAGATACCAGTTTTATAACCGCAACACCGCTATCCGATTTAAATACTGTCAATCTTATCAAGGTTTTTCGGTATGTATTGGTATTACGGTTTTTTTCTGGTATGTACTTACTGGTATTACGATATACCGTTCCATATCAGTACCAATTCTAATATCACAATACCGTTTCTGATTTCAATAACATCAACCCCAAGGTATCTATTGTCTATTTTTTTTTTTTTTGTTTATTGGCGTGACACTTGAAAATTGAAACTTTTGATATTATATTCAACGTCAATCAAAAGGTACTTTATTTTGACATTGATTTAAAGACCGTGCCTACATTAAAGAAAAGTTTTGTTTTTGCCAAATTCTAATTCCAATTATGGCTTTAACCTACAGACTATATTGTGAAAATCGTACAAGTACATTATTATATTTACCTGAAATTTTGTCAGTTCGTCAGCTCGTAACTCATCCCGCGATAATATAAGTCGGACCACGTGTTGCGGCAATAATGTGAACGATCCAAGTGTGAGCACGCGTCCGCCGTTCTCGTCTACAAACTCGAGTACCTTTGGGATTTTTATCCAATCACATAATTTCGTTCAAATTTATTTTATTTCAATTCTTTTATATGAATATATGCAACTTGCACAGTAGTTAATGTGTAGTTATTATTATTTATTTACAACCTTGCAGTACAAAATAAAAACGATCAAGACATTTCTGCAAATCAACATCAAAACAACGTACAAAAATCCATCAACACAATTTAAGCTTATTACAAAATCATAATGTTTATTGTCATAAAAAATGATACAAGTTACAATCCACATATACATACATACACCAGTTCATTAGGCATATTTATTATTCATTACTTACTGAATACTAATTAGCATTGACATTAGTTTTTTTCATATCATATTTGTTATAAAACAAAATGCTAACTTTCAAGATTAAAAATGTGGACGTTTCTCATTACTCATCTACATAAATAAATACTGGCCAAACAAATTCTATAATTTCTCAAATGTAGGTACTATAATGAGAAGAAGGACTCAGATTTTGTTTAAATTTGTAAAAATTTTTAAATAAACTAAGATAATGACGTATAATAAAGTTTAATAAAGTTTTTTTCCCTAACGTAAAGGAAAAGTAACATTTAAATAAGTTTTTATAATTCCTTAAATTGAAACGAATCGATTGTTTATATGCAAAATACAATTATTCATTATTTATTTAATATTTTTAAAAACGTCTATAATTTTAGGTTTATTATTAAATTTTAATTTTAGAGTAGGTACTCTTGGTATATAAAAACAATTTCAAAGGATGGAGGGAGGTTTACAGATATTATCGTTTTTTGCAATAAATAATTTATCAAATAAATATTAATGACTTTAGAAACAAGTCATAACATATTAACACACCACAACTTGGGTGGATGGGTGAAGAAAGAAAGATAAGTGTCCACTATCATGCTTTTGTAAAAAGTCTGCCTTTTAAATATTCCATTAAAAAAAAAAAATGTTGATATTTTTTTCTGTTTTCAATAATATATACATGATATATATATATATATATATGTCATGTTTATTGTTTTTATCATTAAAAAGTTTCTTCGATTAATTTATTGTAAACTATATTTAAATATTTGATTATGATTTTAATTTTTTTTGTAGATTTTAATATTATATACATGTTTGTTAAAATAATATAAAAGCTAAGCCTTATGACAGGCATTTTAGTTTTACAATTTAAAATCACAACGCAAATATTATGTACCTATAGTTCTACTTGAATTTTAAAGGATGATGAAAATGATTTATACTCTTAAAGTCAGATTTAATTTTACATCAGTTTGCAATTATAAACTTTTATATTAAGATAATATAATTTTAATAATATAGTCTTGGCAGTTGGAATGGTTTTTTAAATTTTATTTTAACTCGGGCGTTGCCAAGGTCGCAAGTTTTACCGTTAAGTTCTATTATCCTTTTTACACCGCTTCAAAGTGTACGTAAAGTAATAAAGTTTTCTTTTGTTAGTAACTATAGCCTATAAATTGAGAATATATTATACACCTACTGGTTATTACCAAACAATTTATGTAAAAATAACAAGACGTTTTTAAAGTGATAAATAATATAATTTTATGTAAACACTTCAGTATATTATTATGGTTATATTTTATTTCCGAAATAAAAACATTTTATTTTTATTGTTTTGGAAACACTTTATGCAAAAAAATAATAATGAAAGGAGTATATTATATATTTTTAGTTTTAAATTATATGAGAATTGTATACGTATAAAAAAAACATGTAAATAATTTTTCAAAACTTACTGTGATTACATATTCAACAGTTTTTTTGTACATGCATAAGTTATAAGTTTAAGTGTAGGTACAATAAGTAAATGTGAATAAAATTATGCATTTTGTCGTGTAAATCACTGTGCATTGTATGCCCGTATAAACACTGATACACTATAGTATTGCACAGTATAATAATAATTATTTATAAACCAATATTTTGTCGAAATAGTGTGAAAAAAGTTTCAATTGTACTATGAAATCGATTGAAATATTGCTAACCACCCCTGGTTTACGTCACTGTAGGTAAACAAATAAACAAATAAAGCAACGTGGTCGAGAAAATGACTAATCAGAGTTTTATATGAGCGTGTTCACACAACTAAAATACTTACATTCAATTATTATACATTCACAAACAATACTGTACGGTGTGAATAACGGACAAAGGTGGGCAAGTTGAAAATTACTAACTCAAGTCAGTTGAGACGTTAAGTTAAATGAATACAATATTATGATTATTAAATTTAAAGTAATAGTGAACAAATAATTAATTCAACTTACTAAGTTAAAGTATAAAGTTAACATAGAAAAAATAATAACTCAACTCAGTTTGAAAAAAAGTTAATCAACATTTCTGGTTAGCAAATGAGTTACATAATGAGAAATTTGTGCCTATTTATAATATACAACAGTATTATTTTATCAGAAATGACAGGAAACTTAATATTGTAACATGGTTTATTTTCATTTGAAACCATGTATAGTGTATTATACCTAGTACGGTACCTATAATACCATTAAAATCAAAAATTTCAAAAACATGTTTTATATTAGCTTAATATAAAGCTTTTATATAGGTTAGATCAACTGAAGAATGCAAAATTATTTCAACAGTGAATTATACTAGTTTAGTCACTTAGTTCATTAGAAAATTAACTACCTAACTATTTAAGTTAAAAATTAAAAATAAAATAACTTTTTACTTTAACATACACTTTTTAATTAATCAATGCCCACCTTTGATAATGGAACGCTATTTTATTATACCGTTTAATATTATAATATTATAGTATTCCGACGAACAATTTTGCAATTAAATATTATCGTAATACTATTTATGTTACTGTCAATGATGTAATTTAGGTAATAACGTATATGCCTAGAATTCGTAGACAATATAGTCAATGTCAAGACATTAGCAAATAATATAGGTAATGTTATAAAAACCAAATATTTTGCTAATACATATTTTATATTTACAACTATAACTAAGAGATTTTTTTAATATTTACTACTGAGAGTAGGCAATGTTGATAATTTTGTTCAACAAAATATTTAAATTGTGTTAGGAATTTAAAATGATGTTACGCAGAAAAATTGATCGGCTATATAGGTTAGGTAGTAAGTTAGGAATGGCAAACCTTTAAGTATCTGAATGAAAAAAAAATTAATTTTTTATCTAAGCAGGCGTTTCATTACGAAAAAGTCTAAAAATACACATATAATCAAATATTTATTGTTAAATTTTAACTTTAAATTATTTACTATACATAAAAACTTATGATTTTTATTAAAACATATTTAAGTATTAAACATTAAAATAAAATCTGAAAGAAATATGTCTTTTGAGTATATATTAATTATAAATTAGTTTTTAATTAGAAATTTGTTGTTGAATTTTCCAACTATGATGAATCAATTCTGGGATTATAATTATAATTAGTATATTTTAATTGAATACGTGCTGTATTAATATTTGCTCCAAGACGATCTTCTGAATGTTGCAGATTTAATTAAATTCACAAAGAAAAATATATGCTCGCATGTATATTTAAAACCAAACATTGTCAATAAAAAAGTGTTGGTTTTTTCATAGAATAATATTAATTTGGAAGACTTTTCAACTCAATAAGAACTAGATTTTCGGTTTTAATATCAACATCGATTTCATAATATCTTATTTCTAAAGAATAAAGAATAGTCGGTTAGTTAAAATAGTCATGGTCCGGTAAATTTTAGCGGTGAATGCCAATCGTGAAGGTGCTTCACCAAATTATGTGTTGGTGGCTTTAAAGATCATAAAGGTCTTATCGAAAACATTAAAAGCGGTATCGAATCATAACTACAAGATATGATAAATAGTCACTTTGTACCATTGATTAAAATGCATAACGTAAACACTTTATACGGACAGGTAAAAAATGTATATTGCAAAACGCAGACACGTTGTACATATTATATACACATATATATATATATAATAAAGTAAACTTATAAAGTACCTATGACAAATAATATTTAAAATAAACAATTAAAAATGTTATGAATTATTATGTTCAAACAAAAATACAATTAAAATAAAACAAATCATGATAAATATAAAATAATATAGTATTGTCAATATATAATATAGTCAAAACCATCATTGATCAGTTCTGGTCTCAATTTAGTTGAAATTGTATAAAATTTAAATCACACTTTTTACCTAAATTTATACCTAAGTTAAATGGTTGAATTGCAATTGGATTAAAAAATAGATTATGGTCGAACTGCACCCGAGTTAAATGTAGGTAATGATCGAACTTCAAAAATGTTGAAAAATAAATTTAATTTGAATGTTTCTGAATACTGTACAAGATTTTCAACTACTATTGTTGAAATAAGTTTTTGAACCCAAATGCAGTTTGAAAATTTCCTATTTTTTACACGAATGTTGCGGTTCAACCACTGCTATTTTTTTTAACCCATGTGCAATTTAACTAAAATAAGTGAAATTCGACCTTACCCTATAAAACTTTATAATTTGTCATTATTTCAGACTTGTTTATAATATATATTATATACTAATACAAAGTATTTGCGTTTTGAAATGTACATTTTTACCTGACCGCACAAAGTATCTGCGTTTTGCATTTTTGATGTACGACCATACAAAATTACCTAGAACTGATTAATACAGATTATAATAATATAAAAATGATAAAATCAAATCATTATCAATTATCATTATTTTTTTCCATAGAAAGTGAAGTAAAAATTATTAATTATATTTAAATTGGCGTGTCACTGAATTTCTGTGCGCATGTCACTCTGGACGTTGGTTCGCCATCCCTGTAGTAGGTACTAATATATGTTATACAATTTGCTATAGTACGTGTGCATGTGGACAAATATTATAACAAATAAGTTGTCTGTCATCGCGATTCATATTGTATACCTATAGGTAGTGTGTAGGTGGACGACTATTTTTTACTTAACACTGCATGGTCATCGACATATTCCAGAGCCCAAAAGTATATTTTTGCAAGTTTGTAATGATTAGATAAATTGATTTTATAACGTTGACCGTTTCTACATCAACAAGCAAATTCAATAAATTTTTTTATCAACTATATCCGAAAATTGACGGAAATATCGTTATTATCCAGAAAATATTGCTAAATGTATTATTGCCTAAAAATAATATACATTACCTAACATTATTTTCTATTCAATATCGTAATTACTGTACAGTCTATAATTTGATCGGAAATATCGTTATTGACTATAGAAAATTCCTTAATTTACGTCTTTGACTGTAACATAATATATTATTTATTCTTTATTTATTATATTGCTGTGTACATGATAATTAATAACGGTTCTAATAACGATGATGACGGTGATGGTATGTGCGATGATCGATGACGCGTACTATGTACGTACATCGTAAAAGTTAAGCGATTTGATTGGAAGTAAAAAAATTCCGGCCGACAACTAATATGGGTTAAAATATATAACACAAACATAAAACGAAAAAAAGACATTAATTATAAAAAACACTGCGCCACACGTGTAGCGGCAATACCCACGCTTAAACCCACACTGGTCACAGATACATTCACAACACACGCAAGAATACAACTAAAGGGATGTACCAAAAAACAAACGTAATTTATAACATCAAAAAATAAAACCTCGATTAAACAAACAATATAATATTGTATAATGTACATAAGTAACAAAATATTATGGTGATGATGATGATGATGATGATGATGATGATGATGATGATGATTATGATGATGATAATGGTGGTGGTGATGGTGATAATAATTACGTTTCACAACATCAAACGAACATTTTACACGCGCACACAGGATATTTAGGCACAGCCGTTAAGGTACGTATATACATGTATAACAGGTGGGTTGGGCGGGTGGAGGTCATGTGTTTCGTCGTCATATAAATGTAATATAATATATCATTATGTCATAGGTGTATTGATGTATGCGAGACACATCCAGAGGATAAATCACCACCGGCAATAATCGTGCATATTTTTCGGTTATTATAATAATTGGTATTTTTATCATCTGTGCTGTTGGCAAATCGTAAATTGCATCGATATTGCAGGCTGTATAGTTGCCAGACATCCTACAAAGGTATAAACACAAAGGTTTCTGTTTTTTAAGCCATTTTCTACTCACCCTTTGGGTTAGGAACCAAAATATCTCGTTTGTTCGAACATGCTCGCTCCCCTTTTTATCTCAATAATGCAGTTATTCAAAATCTGATTTTTGGAATTTTTAAATGTACTTAAAGACAATAATTTAAATTATTGAGATATTTTGTACTTTTTATAGGAGTGCCCTGTGGAGATACAATCTTTTGTTTGTTATATGAAAACCTTTTTTTTTTTATTGTAAATTATTAAACGGATATTTTTTCTGAAAAATTTGACGTATCAAAATAAAAATGAAATAGGTTTTGAGTTATTTGACATTGTGTACATACTAAGAATAATAGGTTTGAAAAATATGGGGGTTATGGGTAATTTTAAAATTATTGTAATTAATATTAATTTATCAACATATTTTATAACTTGTAAAAATAGTCCAAGTAAATATTAAATACTAGATCCAATAGGTATTACATTTATTTTTTATTTTTGTAAAACAATTTTTAAGAACTATTATCTCTAAATATTTTAATAACTAAGAAACTACTTTTTCAAATTTTGAATAAGGTACCTCAAAATGTTCAAAAATATTACCACTAACCATCAAAAAAAGAGGTTCTCATTTGAAAAACATAAATTTGTGTTGCCAAAAAACACTGTTAAATAATACTAAAAATCTCAATAAGTAATTTAAAAATAGGATATATAGGTATGTTTAAAAAAACCAATTATCAGAATTTGAATAAATGCATTATTAAACAAAAAATGGGGTGGCATGTTTGGTAGATCACTCTATTTATATCTTTTTTTGTTTTGAAATAAATAAAACTGTAACTTATCGTTTGGGTTTGTGTAATA
The DNA here is from genome assembly GCA_014851325.1 of Pentalonia nigronervosa. NCBI lineage: Eukaryota > Metazoa > Arthropoda > Insecta > Hemiptera > Aphididae > Pentalonia > Pentalonia nigronervosa. Next base: position 16,104 of record JACXSJ010000891.1, on the reverse strand, counting down.
ATAAATTGTTATTAATTATTTTTAGAAACAGATATTGTAATTAACTCCCTCTTATTAAAATAACAATATCCTGTTAAACTTGCATATATAATTCAAGGTACATACTTTTGTAAAAGAAATATGTTTATGCGTACGATAAAATTATAATATAGAAACCTTTTGTGTTTTTTTTTTTTTTTAGTCCTTTATTTTGAATTTTGTCCTCTCTACAATAATATCGGTCGCAGCGGTATCTATAATATATTTTCAAAAATGATATCAATGACAAGAATAATAAAAAAAAAATGGTCAATATTAAAATAAACATGGAACCTATATACACGAAATCACCGACAGTAGTTTACCCCCTCACCCCTCACCCGTCCACCACGTACTTTTTGCACCAACGATTTGGTGCACTTGTAGTGGATGTAACGTTCAGCGGACGCCAACAGCGCACAGGCCGTGTCCACGGTGATGCCGCCGCCCGTGTCGGCGAAACCCGTACAGGCGGCCCGCAGCTCGTCCAGTCCGTAACAGTCGGCTGCATTCAACACGCCTGATAAAACAACACTATTGCAGTGGACACGACGATACATCATTGAACAATTAGGGCATTTGTCAACCGACTTAAACATAATAATATTACGACTATCGCGCGAACTTAAAATATACGATAGACTACGAGGAAAAAGTAAGAACGAATTATAATTATCGTCTTCGAAAATAATACGGTAAAACATGTGATAATATTATGAAACCGTTTCGAAATCTTCTAAAATGGTATTCGTACGTTCGAATATATCATAATATTATATATTTGATTTTAGAATTGAAACTGTTGTGACAGTTGATGATGAATTGTATACGGTAGTTCGCAGCACCTGTACCGAGCGTCTTCAAAATCATTTAGATATTTCTACGTCGAAATGTAATAACATTAAAAACGAACCCTTTATTAATGGTATAGTTTTAATTATATCATTAAAGTTTAGGTCCACACAAAGCGAAATGCTATAGGTGTGTTAGTAAGTTATGCATTGATTTTATAAAATCAATGATGCACACGTGGATATAACGAACTCTTATACCTTCCCCCTAACTGTAATTAATTTAATACGGTTTAATTAATATTAATTTTATATTGGGACTTAAAAGTTTCAGAAAAATACTTATTGTTATTACTTATTATTAAATAAAGAAGCACAAAGCCAACTATCTTTTTATGGTGTACCTAGTAATATAGCACTAATATATTTTGAAAAGATAATAAAACTTTCAACGTAGGTAATTTATTAGTTCTAAAGGAGTATTGAAAAAGAGTGTAGTGTAGTTAAGAAGGGCTCTACTCTATACGTATACCGAATTCCATCGAGTCCTATAAATATATAATATTTAGAAATCCAAGTAATAAATTGTCAACACGTTTTTGCACAACAATGTTTTTTCGACTTAAGCATTGCATAACGTATAAACAAATACAATATATATATATATATATATATATTTATACAAAGATATCTATAATTATTGTCAACCATTTATATCGACCTACCTAGTAACGTTCGTGGTTGTAATGTTACACAACCAGTGTGAACATATTCTACCAATTGCCGAAAGACATCAGCGTCGAATTCTTCGATCACTATCACCGTCGGCGAAGTTACACTTGCAGCATTACTTATTGATGTCGCCGCAGTTCCGACAGCACTTCCTCGTTTATACTTCGACCAAGACGTCGAGGCGTTGGATCCGGCGGCCGCCATTTTGCTGTTATTCTTTATACTGTTCCGGTTTGGTGGAGATTTTTGCTGTTGCTATATTTTGCAGGTTCGTACGTCAACAGCAAACACAAGACATACGAATTATTTTATAATATACCACACTTGTGTCTCTATTATACAGCTATACATTCGATTTGTCATTATAATATAATGTCAACATTTTGCGCCGGTAACTACTTGATAACAACTATATAATATTTACTCAACAAAATATTGTTTCTATTTTACAGTGCCCGCCTACACGCTATACAAAAACGTCAGTTATTTCGTAATATTGCATTGTGTATTTTGGAAAATCGAGAACTATGTGTGACAGTAATAGAGTGGTCCTTTTGTTGTATATATACAATATGTAGTATAGAATAAAAATAATAATGTGTTCACTGTTCATATATCAAACCAATATTAAATATTTACACAACTGTGTTTACTGACGTAGTCCTAATTTGTCCATTAGAAGACCTCAATTGGTTTATACCAACGTTTAATACTATACCTACTAAATATCTCAAAAAAGTGTGTGCATAAAAAAAAAATAATGATTGTTTAGAAATAACGTTTGTTAAATAATATATACTTTAGATTTCATTATTCTGTTATTATTATTATTATTATTATACCTGAAATAATAAATTAATACATAAAAATAAAAAGATCATTAGCATAATTAATCTTTTCTTTAAAATTTAACTCTCATCATTTACATTTATGTTAATTTTCATATTTTTTATTGTGTAAAATCTGAATCAAATAATTGGTTTTTTAACTATATCTACATTTATTATGGATGTATTTATAAATGTAAATATCTATTTTAATTATTGAACAACCTTTTGCTTCACAAAGTTGAAACTATAAATCGATTAACACGGTACACCAATAATATATTTGGTGGTAACCTAAATATTAACTTAACATACCAAGAACATTTCTAGAAAAATAGCATGGTATACTTACCCGTGTCTGATACTGTTGTTGATGATTGTGTTGAATCAATGGTTCTGAACTACGTTTTAACAACATTCTCAACCTATTCTGTTGTTGAGGGTTTTGACTCCCACTCGCAGCACCAGATAATTGCTTTATCAAGCCTCCACTACGTTTTGATGAACTACTTCCAATTGGGTGTTGTTGGTGTTGTAGATGTTTGCCATTCGTATCGTATAACATTTTATAAAACACTCTATACACATACACATACCAATAAAACAGTTAAAATATATAGCATAAAAAAAATATAACAAGTATAAAACAGTTTAGTGTTTTTTACTAGTCATTATTTTTTTTTTTTAATTAGGTGCATGTTGCACTCTTTTTGTATGCATATATAGTAATACAAATGTCGGAACACTACGATATGCGGCATAATATGATTAATATACACATTAATAATTTACAAAATGTATAAACGTTACTTCAGTCTTCAATCATGGCAAACAAAGTGAGAATTAATATTTATCTTCGAAGTAATTTGTCATTTCCCTCAAAACCGTAGGAAATTAGTACAATCATTAACGATGGAATATTAATAATAACAAACGTTAATAAGCTAGTATACTTCGATAGAATGTTAAAATTTCATTAAATATTTTATTAGGCTATTATTTATTAATTATTAAAAAAATGTCAAACGTTCTTTTATGATTTTTTAATTACTTCCTAACATAACTATAAATTAAAACCATCTAATATAGAATACCTGACAGCTGTGTATTTATTTTCATGCGAAATTATTATTTGATGTTCATTATATCATTATAGCTTTATAGGTAATGTTTAGAAAATTCCAATTGAAAAACTATTATTTTAAAATATGATAAAATGAAAATGTTTTGATTTAATTTTTTTTATTACATTCGTGTAAACTTTATGGCGAGCGTAAATATGTTATCCAAAAGTTTCATACTCTAATGTTTTTATAAATTGGAAATTCAATACAGGTGATACTTTAAAAATATCATTTTTGAAATATTTCAAAAGTTTTCCAGGAAATTGCGAAACCTATCCATTCAAGATGATCCGGAAATGAATCCTGCATGTGTATAAACTTAAAAGGCATTCCATAGGTAAAAATTCCGAAGAAGCGAATACTAAGATCTCGGTTTAGAAATCATCACGTTATAAAAAAATTGTTACGCATCATATTTTATTTAAAGTGTTAACACTGAAAAGGTGAGAACCAACAAACAGCGTTATGTCCATTATAGGCGATGAATCGCCAATATTGGTATTAAATAGAATAATATGTAATTAACACTAGAAAAATTATTAAAAATTAAATATTACTAATCATAAAATCCACAAGACTAATGACTTACTAAAAAAAAGCTGCATTCCCAAATTTATGTGTATTACAATATTTTTTTTTAATTTTGGAATAATTATCTAGCATATATATGTAAAATATAGTTTTTATTTTCAAATATAAATTATTTTTTATTTTTTTTTAATTGTTTTTGCTGATTGTAGTTTTATTTTTAAATACTCAGCAATAGGATATTGGATGATTACTTATTAAATTATATTATTATGATAGTTAAAAATTAAGCATGTAAATTAATGGATTTAGTTAAAACGTCTGGCTTAAAACCATGCTTAATAAGTTGACAAACCTCAAAATAATATGTTTGCTGGAATACCAAATCACCTAAAACAATGCATCCGGTTTGAGGGTGAAAAAATACTCCATTCGGTAGTTTTAATAATTTGGCTTCTATTAATACATGATAATACATTTAATCACACAAAATTAAACTTCAAAATTTATATACTACTAGAATAGTATAATAATATGATCTAACAAACTTGGTATCATTTGTTTATTTTCTTTAGGATAATTTCAAATTATAGTAGATATTTTAGTATTTAATTGACGTTTTATGAAATCTGTGATTCATCTGTACAGTAATGTACCTTTATTGCCTATACATTGCGCCGGGTTACATTTATTTTTTCAAATTTTTCATGTTCTTTTCTAAATCATTATAATCATATAATATAAATTAAATTTTTTTATTTAAAAACTAACCAAAAACACCACGAATAATGAAACAGGGATCAATTCTAAATATACATGATAGTTGTCTTCTGAGTTTATAAATCAGTTCTTTATAAATATATATTTATATAATAGTTTTGGTTTTTAATTTTTTTTTTTTTTAAACTATTTTAAGTTGTTGAAACTACAAACACAAATAAGTTCTACGTTTAAATAAATAAAAGTGTATGTACGTATCGTCAATACAGGGAGAACTCAATACTATTTTTTCGTCTACTGTAACTTTGGCAAATTATCTTACTAATAAGATTGTACATAGGCCTAATTTTAAGTAGACTAAACTAACAGTTTTTATCACACTAAAATGAATTGTATTTACGTATGTATGCATTTCTTTTTAAATATTCAAATTAATATATCGTTCAAATTTAAAACATTATTATCATTATTAATTATTAATTATAATAATATTATATTTTATATAATATTTATTTATTATTGTCTATTATTATTGTTAACAATATTATATTAACCTTTTATAAATTTCAGAAATTTTCCCCCTCTGAATAGTGGGAAAAATTTAAATGACTAAGAGTGTCTGCTATTTAGAGGTTTCACTATATGTCTAAATACATATGAAACATTACAAACAATTGCATTATTATTTATTATTATAAATTTATATAAATTATAAAAATCATCTTTGCAAAATATTATTATGTATTCATTAAATATTATTACAACGTTAATATCGTTAATTACATTGTTGGGATTGCGCCTTGTCGTCATGTAATAACACTTTTATGCATATGAGCTATAATATTTACAATAGATTATAGCATTATCTTAATTTGATCTTAATATGTAATTACACAAAATTCTGAGGCTTCTGTATTATAATACGGCTTTAATACCATTGTTATAAAATATCTACTTATAATTATTCTTAATCATTCCTAACCGTTCTATTTTTAATATATAACTCCACATTAATACACTTATAAAACAGTATAATTTATACTGTTGTGTACAGTTCGAAAATACAAGTAGTTTCATAATTCATGAATTATTCAATCCATTTATTACAGTCCATTTTATGAAATGGGCATATTTTGGCCCAATTCATGAATTAAGCATTATGTGTTCATTTTATAGAATGAAAAATTTTATATTCGTCATGTTATGCAGTGGTTACATAATTCTATGAGAGAAAAATGTAGATTACTCTGATTAAATAATAAAATATTTCAATAATTAAATTTAAAAAAATATAAACATTTTCTAAGAATGCAAAATACCAACCTTTCCAACAAAAAGTTATAATACAATTAATTTTATAAGCTAATATTTTATAAATTAAAAATATATGAATGCAAACATTTTATTAAAGAACGTACCTGATTAATTGCAGTAAATAATAAGTTTTTTTGATAAAAATACTTCGTAAAATATTGTACATTAATTTATCATTTAACAAATTATTCAACCCCAATAGTGTTTTATAGTTGAACTGTTCACTTTTATTTTTATCAAATCAACTATGTATTTAATTTAATAATATAATAATGATTTATAGGTATCCAAGTTACCATCATTTATAGGTATCACCATTGTGATATAAAATTAATTATTAATATATTATAAACTACTTACCGGCTTCTAGCCGCCAGTATTGCCTTAACTGCACACACCGGTTCCCGTGTTTCACCAACTAAAAATGTAACGTCACACACCTCTGGGATAGCTGCAAGAAACTTCAAATCATCTGCTAATCCACCTTTATATTCAAACAGTGTTTCGTCCATTGCTGGAGATGTTGTAGTAACCGGAAATTGTTGATCCATCCTTAAACCTGTTATATCATTCCATAATTAGGTTTGTTATTTAAATACTGCACTAGTAACTATATTCATAAGTCATAACTATGTAATTAAATAATAATTAGATCTCTTAATTTATTTATTTTTAGTATCTTGATAGCAAAATATATAAACTTCAACGTTTATACTGCATTTTAGATTCGGTGAAGTCAACTCATCATATTTTATTAGTTTTATATTTATACAATAATCTTTAGTTACTGTGTTTTTTTCATTTCCCAATTAGGTTAACATAAGGAACACGAAAACTCGTCATAATCATGTATACGCAGTATATTTCTATTATAGGTATTACTTTTAAAAGAATACTCAAAAAGTTTCATTCTATATAGATTAAAAATTTAAGCCAGACCTGCACTTTTGAGAGATAGATTAAAAACTTTAAAGACTTGTAAAAAGTAACATTTTTAGTACACTCACGATTAATAAAATCTATTTTGTTATTAAAAAATTAATTTAGTATAGTTATTAATACGTATTACGAGTAGTTTAGTATTTTAAACTTATAACTTATAAGTGTTTAAAGTTTAAATAATTAGAGAAATGAACCAACATTTTGCCGGTTATTTACTTATTTTTGAGCCACTCTTCTCAACTCATCTAAAATTCACTTATAATTACTTTAATTCTCATAAATTAAAACTAATCAACTACTCATTTTAAATTCGATTTTTATACATTGAATAATACAATATTTTAAAAAATATTTTGTTTCTCAACATGAAATAAAATATGTATGTTGTCATTCAAAAAAGTAAAAATAATAACGTTAAAAGAATGTTAAAAATAAGATTATTTTCAAATCTGTTATTTTGCAACGATTTCTAATTATACAAAACAATATTTTTTAAAAACTTTTACACTTACTGGAGTTATGAGTGCTTATCATTGAATTAATCGCATTAAATATAGTTTTTTAAATATGTTATTATTTTTAATAATTAGAAATTTTTTTATAAATAAACGATACGAAAATGTATGCAATTTTCTTTTTTAATTGTTTAAGTTTAAATTATAGAACAAAATTTATTTTACAAAATACAACGGTATTATTTTTAATACCTATATTATATATTTTTCGTTTAAATAAAATTTATTATTTTGATTCTTTTAGATTGTAGTAATTTTTAATTTTAATACAAATAAAAAACTACAATAATATATTCCCTATTTTTAACTTCATATACACCTATCAAAATTATCTTAAATATTTTAAATGTAATTTTATTATAAATGTTTAAAATGTTTAAATAAGTACCTAGTTAATAATGTGTAAATAGTTAAAATTTTATAATAAATCAATACTAATAATAATGTTTAATATTTAATCTGTACATTTATACACAATTTCTTCAATAGTAGTAATATATAAGTTGACAAGAATCTCTAGATTCATCATAAATTCATAAATACATTTAACCTATCGTAGCTCGCACAACGTCGTACCCAGATGTTTTAATATTGTTCATAAGAAATAAAATAGTATATGTGGATATTTTTCTGCCTCAATAGCTTCGAAAAATATCCCTAAAAATAAACTGTGTCCGGTTACAAGTTTTTTTTTTTTGTACTTATTGAATTGTTTAAAATCTAAATGTGTACATAGTTGTCCAGGTATCTGGGAAACTATTGAATCACTCTAACTCTAAATAATGTGGAATCTTTCTATGGCATAGGAACATAATATTATTATATATAAAATTCTTATAAATGTTGAATTATATTTTTTAGTCGTGCATTTTTTTTTTTTTTTTGTATGTAACTAATAATTAATAACCAAAAACAATTATAATGTACTGACTTCGGGATTTTTCTCAACAAAAAAAATAATATTAACAATTTTCAAGAAATAGACTAAAATCAAATCTAATTACATTATTAGACTAATAACCATGAATCTCTCCCCTCTCCACACCCCCAAAAAAATACTGACACGCGAGGTTTAAGTTCTAGATATAATACATAATTATTGCAGAGTAAACATTTATCTCGTGTGAGTAAATGTGTCAGCAAAAATAGTGTGTGTTACGATGGGTTAAATAGTAATATTACATTTAATATTTGTATTTAGTGTTTGGGTACACATATAAATGTAAGTAATGTGCTTTTAATATTTATTTATGAAATATACGAATAGTACATTTTAATAGCAATGGAACTACGTCCTATTATATGGTATTATGGTATAATATATACCACTGTATAATAATCTCCTATTTACTTAGTTATTTAGTAGTGATTATTATTCGTTCGACAAAGAGATTAAGGGGATTGGCATTTGAAATTTCTCTCTTAATTTTGTTGTGACAAAATTTTGACTAAAATCTTGATAAAAATATACGTACTTATAAAAATACCTAAGTTATTAAAAATTTAAACGAACTTTTACAAATAAAATGTGTTTCTGACAAACAACAACTTAATTAATTAGATCCCTTTTAAAGTATTAAGTACATACTCATTGCAAAAAACGAATTGTATTTATCAATTACAGTGGAATCTCGATAAGTCGAATTTAAATAAGTCGAAAACCTTGATAATTCGAAATAAATTCTGTTACCGCGTGAAAATTTTAGTAAATTATTGATCTCAGTAAATCGAAAACCTCAATAAGTGGAAAAATTTGATTTCCCTTGAATTTTGACTTATCGAGGTTCTACTGTATTAAAAATTGAAACTAAATATAACGAACGGTGCTATTTTTTTTATTAGTTACACTTAATGATTTGGGAACTCAATTAGTAAATTAGAAAAAAGAAATTAATTGAAAAAAAGGATTATAAATTCTATCGAGAATTCACAAAATATAATTTTAATTTATAATTAAAAATATTTACCGATATACTTGATTTTTGATAAACTATCATAATATGCACTTAAAACTTAAGGATGCTTTTATTATCAAAAATAAGTCTTTTAAATCAAAAAATGTCAAAATATGTAAAAGTTTGCACTGCAATCTTTGATTATTTGATCACAAATGGTGTGAAATGTATTGTGTACTTACTAAGCATACAATAAAGTTAACCAGAAAAAATATGCAAATACATCAAAGTCCTTATTTTAATTATAAGCTACAAAAATCATTGTACTGGTAATTTATGTGTAATATTATATAATAAGGTTGAAAGTCTTGACAAAAGATTTCTTACTCTTTTGACAATGTATAGAAGTATTTATTAACAGAACAATATTAACCAAAAAATATGAACAAAAAAGTATATTATGTAATATGATTAAAAAAAGGGGAATGTACGAAAAAATATTCTATATTTATTGTTACACTCTTTAAATAAATCATTAATCGTCGGATTAAACATTTGAGCGGATTAAACTTGAATAAATAACAGCACTGTGTTTTAAACATTCATTAACCCGAACAATGTATGCAATGAGAATCATTTATAAATTATACAAGTAATTCGAGTTTTGCTCAATGAAGCAAAATCACGTTACATATTTACAATAACACGTATTAATTCAGAAAACTTATTAACAGTGTCGTTCAACATATACAATGTATACAACAGTACAATTGTACAAAACTAAAATAATTATAATAACGCGTATGCACTCATAAAACATAATGCAAACGAATGTTGGCATGATAATACAAACGACGGTTAGGATATTAATTTGAAACTCACTATATTTGCGACGAAAGAGTCAAACGCTGCGTCTGCTACGGCTGATGTGTGCGTACTGGTCGTGCGCGCAAATGTTTACCGTTAAAGTTTTCCCTCGACACATGACGTATAATTATGTGTGGCTGAGTGTGACGGTGGCTGTGGCGCGGCGGCGCGGCGTAGCGACCGTTTACGGCGTGGCGCGCGTCAGACCGATTAAAGGACGTCGTGCCCGCGCCTTTGCAAACGGCGGTATGCTATTAATAACAGAACGAATAATAATAAATAATAATAATAATAGTAATTGTAGTAAAAGAGCACACGCGTACAAGACCGTAAACCCGTAGTCTCAGCGGAGAGTATCGTCGACGCGACGACGGTGACGTTGGCAGTAATTCTGACGTCGGGCGGTATAGTGGGAGAACGGCGTACAGGGATCCCGTGAAAGAGAAAGCTACGGCGTGTGGTCGCGTGAGTGGCGGCGGTGGCGGCGGCGGCGGCGGCGGTGGTGGTGGTGCTGGTTGGTGCTGGGTAGAGATGGTGGAAGTGGGTGGCGGCGGGTGGACGTTGGTGGCGTTGTGTGGTGGTGGGTGGGGACGGTGTGCGAGAACGGGTGTTGGTGAACGGCGCAAACGTCGGAAACGATGGAATGAAGAAGATGTGATCGGCGGGGGTGGAAGGCGCTTGTTATACAGTCTGTACGGGGTGATCCTTTTAACATAAGTCACTTTTTATTTCAGAAATCACTTAACGTTTTTTGTAAATATTTATTTTACATAAATATAAGTCGTTACAAGACAGCGTTTTCGGAAAAAAAACATTATTTTTACTATTTTTTATCATTATCATTTTTCAAAATGTTCTACTAATTTTACATTTTGCGAGGTAACCCTGTACAACTCCTCTCTGCTCATTTAAACTTTAAATACTTATTACTCGTAAACTGCTCGTTTAAAATTCGATTTTTGTGCATCGCAGTACTTCGAAAAATAATCTGCTTTGAAATAAGGAATTAAAAAGGCACGCTGTCTTTAAAAAATGACAACACAATGACAAAAACAGTAAAAAAAATATTTTCAAAACGTTAATAGATTTTGAAACAATGTGTGTTTTACGTTAAATGGATCATGCGATATATATATATATATATATATGAAAGCAAAGTGCGTGTGTGTACAACGAGTCGTAAGTGGAGGAAAATGAGCTCGAGCCACGGCAAGCTGCAAGCTGCAAACTGCAAGTTGCATGCTCGTGGTCTGACTGTCGGCTGGAAGCTCGCGCAAGTTCCCCACGACCAATCGATATACCTATATATACATATATTATGCGTATGTGTGTGTGTGTGTGTCAGTGTAAGTGTACAAATGTGAGTTTAGTATATTATGTAGATGTATACATTACGCACAAAAGCCGTATTATTAACAAATGCGTCCGGCCGTATCGAGAGTCGCGAATATAGTCGATTTTTTTTAATCAGTCGTCATCGTCGTCGTCGTCGTCGGCACGTTTTCGCGTATTATTATTATGTCATCATATAACGTTTCAATTATTTTATTTTAATACGACGAGTACCAGCAATAATACTGCGTTGTTTATAAATTAAAAATATATTTTTGTTTTCTGAACCGTGCGCGTCCGTGATTCGATATTGTCACTTTAGTCGAATGCGCACGCTCGTATTGTACGATTAAGCACACCGGTAGGTATATGTCGGACGAATTTTGAAAACCAATATTTGTTTGGACGCGAGACGTGAGAAAACGTAATCAGAGCACTAACTACGCTTGTCGAACGTGTTGTTTATACAATATTTTAATATATCTTGTAGGTACCTACATGAGCGAGGGCTTAACCACTCGAACACAATAAACTAGATTAACCTATAAATCGTCATGTATTTTAAGTTAAGAGTAAAGTACAAGATAGGTCAATATATAGAATTTTCAATGTATAAGCAACGTTTAAATTATTATCACAAGTGGCCAAGGAATTCGATACAAAACGGCATGTAAAATTTATATAGCGGGAAACAAAAAAAAGAGAGGTAATAATAATTTTATATTTCGAGTTTTATTTTGATAAGTACTATACAAACCAATTAAAAATCATTTTATCGGTATCAAGCATATATTACAATTTAATTAAATATTTTCAAATAAGATAATTTTAAATTTTAACATTATTTATTTCAAAACGCGGATTATATCTCGCAGATGACGCCTTGCCACACACACACCATTTAAAATAACAGCGTTTTACGGAAGACGTATAGTTTTCGGAGTCTGATATTATACAACACTGAAAATTATTATCATTGTTTGTTATTGTTTTTAAGTATACCCACTTGGCACTTGAGTGATCGATGCAGTATATTATAGAGGAAAGATTGATGTCGAAAGCGCATATATATTATATACGGGATGATCTATTTAACGCAATGATGCCCGACCTTTTTTCTTCGGCGAGTCACTTTGGTAAACAATTATCTTCAAGCGGGCCACAAAATAATATAAAAGTGCAAATGATCTTACATACTGGACTTGTTTTCTTATCTTTTATTGACTATCAAAGAGAATGTGGACTGAGGTACACATTTAAGGTACACACATACCAAATTTAATTTAATTTGTCATGGGTGTATATTAGTTTGACCAGTGTGCTGTTTTAAGTGTATGAGTGATATGGATATTAAATCGTAAAATTTCCGTTTGAAAATTTCAGATAGAAAAAGCGCAAATATAATGATGATTACCGAATTTTTAATGAAAAATGGTCAATAAATTACTTTTTTATTGAAATTAATGAAAAAGCTGTTTGACTTGTGCGTCGTGAAACGGTTTCAGTTTTTAAGGAATTTAATATCAAACGTCATTATGAATCAAAATATCAGGAAAAATTTATCAATCTAAAAAGTAAGCTGTTATTTTCGATATAATTTAGTAACAAAAACATAATGTAGCACCTATATATTATTTTATTGGGAGAATTACGTGTTACTAAGTTAGAAGCATTAAAAAAAAAAAAAAAACACAACACCCAAAATGTTTCAAATTTATTTAAACAACGAAATTCAATTAAAACAAATGTTGTATAAGCGAGTTATAAAGTAGCGAATTTAATACGTAGTTAGTGAAGCTAAATCTCCCAGTAATAGAGATTTTATAAAAAAATGTATTTTAACTATGGTTGAAAAAATAATACCTGAAAAATAAAAACTTTTTAAAGAAATAAGTTTATTGCAAAACACAATTAATAGACGTGTTGAAAATATAGGAAATAACATAGTTACACAGCTACAAACCAAAGCACAAGAATTCAAATATTTTTCGCTGGCACTGGATGAGAGTACCAATATTACTGATACTGCCCAACTGCTTATAATTACTCGTAGCATTGATATTAATTTTAACATAACATTGGAGTAGGCTTCTTTGGAAAGTATGTATGATTAAACATCAGGGACCGATATACGAGTATTTGAAAAAGTAGATTTTTGTTTCACAATCTTAAGCTCGATTGAGGAAATCAAAGATGTATAACAACAAACAATGCTTCAAAGGAGAAAATATTGGTTTTATTGGTAAAGTAAATAAACTTTTAAAATTGAAAAATATTGAACCTCTTATTAATATTCATTGTATCATTCATCAGCAGGCTCTCTGAGGAAAAGTTATAGATCTCGAAAATGTCATGTCTGTTGTAACAAAAGCTGTTAATTTTATTAGGTCTCATGGCCTTACTCATAGAAAATTTAAAAGTTTTCTTCTCGAAATAGAAGCTGAGTACAGTGATGTGGCGTACCATAATCATGTTCGATGGTGAAGCCGTGGAAAGGTTTTAAAACGATTTTTTGATTTACGAGAAAAAATTGAAATGCTCATGATCGACAAGGGAAAATCAATTTTAGAGCTTAAAGTTGATAATTGGTTGTGGGATTTAGTATTTCTTATAGATGTAACAACACATTTAAATATTTTTAATTTAAAATTACAAGAACCCGGTAAACTCATATTTGATATGTATAATTCTATTAAAGCATTTGTTGCAAAATTAAAATTATTTATTAATCAAATCGAGTGCAGTGACCTCAGTCATTTTGAAAACTGTTTAATATTTGAAAATAAAACAAAATTATTATGTCGAACAAATCGATTTGTAGAAATGTTGAACAAATTGTAAACCGATTTTTCATCTCGATTTACAGATGTTAAATTACATGAAAAATCGTAGCATTTATTTGAAAATCCATTTAATATTTGTGAAAATAATGTTGACACTTCTCTTCAACTTGAAGTTATTGAGTTGAAAATTTAATTTTTAATTTTACTATGATGAATTTTAAAAAATAAGACAAAATGATATTGTTAAATTTTATTCAAAACTTTCACATGAAGATTTTCCTGCTTTAAGAAACAATATGATGAAAATGGCAACTATATTTGGCTCGACGTATATATACTAACAAGTATTTTCACAAATGAAATAAACAAAATCAGTTCATAGATCATGACTTACGGATGAACACCTTCATTCAATTTTGAGGATTGGAACAACTAAATTTTAACTAGATTCTTCATTATTAATAAAAAAAATATAAGCTTAAATTTCACATTAATTAAAACACATTAAAATAAGTGTAAAACATTTTTATACATTTTTTAGTTTTATTATTATCATTATTATTATATTTTTTGAATATTTATTTAAATTAATTCATAAATTAATAAAACAAACATTTGTTTTGTAATCATTTTACCATTTTTTGAATATTTTTTTTATTTTAAAAAAATTGTAGCGGGCCACATGTGGCCCGCGAGCCGTAGATTAGACACCACTGATTTAATGTAAGACACTCATTATTTCAGAAAACACAAAGGTTTTTAAAAATATTTCTTTCGCATAATTTTATGTCGTTACAAAAAACATTTTTGGATAAAAATGATACATTTCACTATTTTTTATTGCTATAATTTTTGAGACAAACGTAAATTGCTTCCAGTATATATTTGAGATATGCATTTCTATGTAGTGAATTATGCACAGCAGAGATAATATTATTTTTATGATAGTCTATTACAATTATCACTGTCCTTCATAAATTTTTGGCTTGGTTAAAATAAATAAATTAATAAAAATAGGAAAAATTAAATTTTTGTTTTAAATTAAATAATACTGATGGGTATATTAAGTTATTGTAATATTTTTTATTAGGTTAAGTATGTATAGAATAATAAATAATAATAAAATATAAAATATTTTGTTAGATTAATTATAAATAATAAAATAAATAAATAATAGTGAATAATAATTAATTTTACGATTTTTTTCAATTTTTTATTATCATAGTAATAAAACATCATTTTCACATATTCAGCTCTTAAGTTGTTGATATCGATAATATAACGATTAAAGCAATACACATTTGGATTTTGCAATAGTGTTTAAAATAAATATGGTTGAATTCAAGGTCACTTAGATACTATATCTATTTTAAAACTCAAAATATTCTAGGCGAAATTTACTATACACATTTTAGAAATCAAAATATTCTGGGTAAAATTTATTAAACCGAAATTTGTACTTGAAAAATCCCTGACTTAATTTATTATGCTATTTTTATTACCTGTACAGTGTACACTAGGGTGCCACTTAAAATTATTTTTTTTTTTTACGTTTCTTACCTTACTATCAGTTTCTATTTACCATAAAAACTATGTTTATGAAGTTTTAGAATTTTGAACTAAGTTTTACTGGTCGCTCAATGCATCTTAAAAATATATAAATAGTAATAAATGTATTAATATTGAAAATTATTGATTTATTATTTTCCGTCAACT